>SKCR01021536.1:0-17936 GCA_019454045.1 Zanthoxylum bungeanum | reverse complement strand
ATATATGGAAAATATAAGCAGAAAAACTTCGTGTCCATTGATATAGTCATTACATACGGATTGGCCCTTCACGAGTATCTCATAATTAGAGTCTGGTCATAAGTATGTTATAACCCTCTAATTATTTTATGCCTTAAGTACCTTTGATTCTGTAATGAATAAATTATTCATAACTCTTATGAATATAAATTTTTCTATTAACAATACAAAGACTTGAGCACTCTAATCGTTTAAGTACCAAATCAACCCTTAAGAAGGAGTGAACTCTATGTCTATGTAAAACGTTCCCAACTACTCTATGTCTATGTAAAACGTTCCCAACTACACACCAAACCATGTCCCCAAAATACGTAGTTATTGGCCGGGACTGTTTCACCAACCTCACTTTAGTAAATCAAAAGACATTGTCTGACATGCAGGAGTTCGTAGTACACTCTAGATTATGATAAATCCATATATGACCATCTAGTAGATAAAATGAATTTCTTCAGTTAATAGATATTATAAGATATTCATTTCTGTCTGGGTCCAGTCCTATATGATCACATCATACAAGGTGCAATTCTCATGTCACCATATGAACGATCCCGAATCAAGGTCGTCATACAAGTATAGAATGGACCGCAGTTATAGATAAACCATAAATAAAGTACCCACTTTGTTTGCTATCTATAGACTGTTTTAGATTATTAACTTCAGACTTAAATCCTCTTATACATCATCCATTCACTAAGTCTGAAAGCATATGAGTAATCAAATGTAAACAAGATAATTTAGGTATGTTATTTAAATTAAACAAATTTGATAAATGAATAATGTATCAATTATTTCAATAAATAATTACATTTACAATACATGAAGCTCTAGGGAATATATCCCAACAAGCCGAGACTAGTGGAAAGAAGTAGAAGGAGCCTGAGTGTAAGTTTGAGAAGAGCCCTCGCGGTGGATGATGAAGAAGACATGATGAAATACGTAGTATGGAGGTTGGAAAATTCCCAAATCGAGGCTGAACTATAATGGTTGGAGGAACATATGGAAGCTGTGGCCCAGAAAATAAAAAGCACTTATGATGACCTACTGGATTATAATGTTATGGAATTTAAAGAGCAACTAATCACCCTGTTTAAGTTACCTGAAATGGTGAAGTTTAATGGGAACAAAGACCATTAAAGTGCATATCCGAAAATATATATCTTTGATGAGTGTCGCTGGCCTATCCCAGTGGCAGATCTTGAAAATGTTTAGCATGTCATTAGAAGAAGCACCTGTGGTATGGTACCACAACCTAGAAGAGAAGATGAAAGATGATTGGAAAACACTGGTTGAAGTTTTCCTTATCCAATATGTCATAGAGCTAGAACTTGATCTATCACTCTGCGACTTGGAAAATACAAAGAGAAAGCCAGATGAGAGCTTCAAGATGTATATGGACCACTGGAGAAGCCACATTCTAAAGATGCAAACCAGACCCTCAAATAAAGATGATCATCAAGGGGACCAAGCTCTCTATCTATAAAAAAAATGAGGAGAATAACCTCTATGATATCCGACTTCTGACAGCTAAAAGAGTCTGTCTTGGACATAGAAGAAGAAGAAGCGAAAAGCAAAACACTCCATAGCCAAGGATAATATAAAAAGAACAATGGAGGAGGCTATGGAAATAAGGGATCAGAGGTAAACATCATCCAGAAGTGGCACTTCTCTGATATAGGAAAACCACTAGACCAAGTATTGGAAGAAGTGACAAGGCATGGTCTTTTGAAACCGTTAGACCCACAAAAAAAATTGATGACTAAATACGAAAACCCAACCTACTATTGTGTATTACACCAGTTCCTCAGTCATGAGACTGAAAGGTTTTCTCGCCTAAAATATGAGATCCGTGACTTGAATGACGCGGGTAAGATACCTAATCCCAAGGGGCATCACCCTTAGGCATGGTTATTGCATTTTCATCTTTCATTTCTTGTCATGTAATGACTATTTTTTTGATATTTTATAAGTCACGTTTTGTAAAATTTTCTATCTCCCGATAAGAATGAGCATGTTTAAATTTGGAAAGAAGATTTAGCTTTGGAATCACTAGCAAAATGTTATCCAAAAATTACACACTAAACTTGCAGTTAGAATTACAAAACACATAAAAAGAATTTATGTTGGCACTACTTGTAGAGATGATCAAGGCAATTGACACTCATTTGATTCCCTTCCAAAGTTAAGGTTGAGAGGACACTAGGTTAAAGAGATGACACAAAAAAAAGTAAAAAAATAAAGAAGAGAAAAAAATGTGAAAATAAAATAAAAATGGAACAGAAAAGAAAAGAAAAAAGAATAAAAAAACAGAAAGACGAATCCCACAAAAGAATCTACTCATCTGTCTGGATTTTTTAGTAACCAAAAGTATCGTGAACCCTATGAATACTTTTACGTCAAATAACGAGTATGCAAAATAACTTGAGTTAGTGAAGTTGTTGAGTAACAAAGTGCTTGCATCACAAATGTTCATTCTTTGCGTGAAAATGCAATTTAACGACTTAAAGAAGCTGGGGATAAGCTTTACATAAAAAAAAATTTGAAAAATCATGTTGTTCCTTAAACATGTGTTAGATTACCTTGACCAAGGAAAATATGAAAAGTGAACTAAAGTATCAGTATTAATCTACACTTAGTGCTAGCATAAACAGATTCAGATTGCACGTAATTCTTGATACAAGACTCATACACATATGGAGAAGTAATTGAAAGGTAAAACCTTAGTTGAAACTGAAGTTTGAATTTAGACAATCCTCATGCCCTGGAAGGAGACAAGATTTCGAAAAAGGAAATTTTTTGAGAACATACAAAGAGTTATTATATGATGAAATAATTTGGATAGCAAAATCGATGATTTGAGGGGAATTTCGAGGGACAGCCTGAGTAGAAAATGAGATGAGGTTTGATAATACCTCTACAGAATAAAGCATCACAACCTCCTACAGGCTGAGGAATGGGCAATTAGCTAGAGATCATTTGCATGCATGCATACATGCAGACATACATATAATATTTATTTTGCTGGAAGTTTGGACCAGGAAATCCTTGAAGAAATAGAGTAAGAACACTCAAATGATGTCAAAAGTTGAAGCCTCTAGCACACAGAATACCTAACAGTCAAAAGGATAATATATGGGGGCGAGAACCGCCTAATCATAGTAACTGGGGGTGATGCCCGCCTAGATATAATAGTTAGGGGTGATGCTTAGGTTTTTGAAAGCCTACAACAACAATAAGTTATGGAATGGCTTTAGATCGAAAAAATTTGGTTTTGGAATGCTTACAATCAAAAAACGTTTAGAGCAAATAGAGGTTTTGGAACACTTCGGACAAAAAATAATTTTAGAAAAGGATCGCCCTGAAAGATGAAACACGTCAACAGATTTAGAACACCAATAGGTTTGGAACACTGGCAAGTTTCAAAAACTGTAATGAGTTTAGAACAATAATAGGTTTGGAACACTGACAGCTATGGAAAACTGGATGGGTTTAGAACACCAATAGGTTTGGAATACCAATGGGTTTAGAAAACTGACCGGAGTTGGAACGCCAATAGGATTGGAACACTGAATAACTTGGAACGTCAACAGCTTTGGAATGCCAAAATGATTTGAAATGGATTGAACACCAAAGAATTTAGCAAAAACTGTAATGAGTTTAGAACAATAATAGGTTTGGAACACTGACAGCTATGGAAAACTGGATGGGTTTAGAACACCAATAGGTTTGGAATACCAATGGGTTTAGAAAACTGACCGGAGTTGGAACGCCAATAGGATTGGAACACTGAATAACTTGGAACGTCAACAGCTTTGGAATGCCAAAATGATTTGAAATGGATTGAACACCAAAGAATTTAGAATAGTGACAAATTTAGAATTAGAATCGGAGACGGCTTTGGAATGACAATTGGATTGGAACACTGTCATAATAAGAATCCAAACGCCGATGGATTTGGAATACCAATTTAGAACACCAAAAAATTTAGAAGGCCGAATGGATTTAGACCACCCTAGACTTGGAACAGTAAATGAATTTAAACCACTGATGAAGTTAGAAAAACTTAGAATGAGGATTAGAAAGCAAGACAGATTTAGAAAGCTGGATGAGCTTGGAAATTGGAATTGGAAATTTGGTATTGCAAGCAAATTGGAAAAACACGTTTGGATATTAGTAATGGATTTGGAACTCCAATGAATTTGGAAATGAATTTGAACTATGACAAACTTGGAATTGGAATTGGGAATGGAGTTGGAACGCTACTAGATTTAGAACGATAAATAGATTTGGAACACTGATGGAGTTGGAAAAATTGTAAAAAGCTAGCACGCTAGTTGGATTTTTAGCGCCACTAGGATTGGAACAGCAAAGACATTTGGATTTTGAAATGCCAATGTGATTTGGATTTAGAATAACAATCATTGGAAAACCTGGGGGCTCAACCATCATGATAGTAGAGATCAAGGCATCTCTCAACCCTCACAAGCCACCAAGTGGCCATGTTTATCTAAACTCTCACAATCACCAAGGGGCCCAAGCGGACATTTTCACCTTAATCGATCCATGCATAGGAGGGCCCATGTGCCCATCTTTATCTTGACACCAATCGAGGCATCAATAGGCTCGAGAGTCTATCAACTATCGGAATTGGGAATGAAGCATGGTGAGATCAAAGCATCTCATCACCGATCGGAGCATCAGAGGCCTATGGATCAATCAACTATTGGAACTGGGAATGAAGCCGGGTGAGATTGAAGTATCTGATCACAGATCGATGCATCAGAGGGCTGCGAGTCAATCAATTATTATATTTGGTAATGAAACCAGGCGAGATCAATGTATCTCATCAGTGATCGAAGCATCAGAGGCATGCGGGTCTATCAAATATTGGAGCTAGGAATGCAGCCTGGAGAGATCGATGCATCTCATCACCGATCGAAGCATCGGAGGCATGCATGTCCATCAACTATTAGAGTTGAGAATAAAGTCTGATGAGATCGAAACAGTTCATAATCGATCAAAGCATCAGAGGTCTGCGGGTCTATCAATTATTGGGGCTAGGAATGAAGCCTGGTGAGATCGAAGCATCTTATCACCGATCAAACCGTCAGAGGCCTGTGGGTCTATCAATTGTCGAATATGGGAATTAAGTCTGGCAAGATCAAAAAATCTCATAACTAAAGTGTATGAGTACTCGAGGGTCTGAACATCAACAACAAAAGTACAGATAGGGATCGAAGCATCTCCAATTGAGGCATCAACAGGCTCGAGGGCTTGTACATCAAGGTAAGTCTGGCGATGCCCGAAAAACCAAGTAAGTAAAAAATGCATGAATGACTTTGATAGACTTGTCATTATCACACACTGCATAAGCCTACCAATTTGGGGGCGACTGACGATACTGTATTTTTACATCTAGATGAGTATCTTATAGCAATGTGTCTAAAGGTTCGAGGATTTGCAAGGTTTAGTACTGGGAAACCCTAAAATACCCTTGCCAGATGTCATCTATGTCTTGTTGGACATATGTTAGTCATGACCGGCTGGACATGATTTAATATCTGGTTGGATATGCCTCAGTTTCTAGTTTTACAATAGGTTACGATCTATTTCTTTTGTTAAGCTCAAATCATGTAAAACAATAGTTTCATCTTTAAAAAATAACTACCCTAAGTGTTTTTTGCTAAAATAAGAAGTTTCCCTTATCAGAGAAGATTTTTCTTGTTAAAATGAAACCTAAACATAATAAAAAATAAGATTCATGTTTAAAATAGAGGGACTTGGAGATTTTTGACATAAACGAATTCGAAAATTGATGTACCGTTGGACCGTTGCCTTCAGAGAACCAAAAAAGCCCAAAACCTCCAACTGATGATTTCTTCTAGATCTTGAAACGTTAACCACAATGACAATACTCTAGTACAAGACCAAATTACTCATTTGAGTTGCAGAACCATTCTGAGAGCCAAGAACCGTTTGAGGTATAACCTGAGGGCACTTAATATTTAAATTTCGCATCATCTGTTCATTGTTTTGAGTGACAACGAATATTCGACCGGACATATGTATATCCAGTCATATATTTATTCATCGTACAATGAGTCTGACCTTTTAACTGGTTACGCTAAACAACATGTTTTATGTGGTATATAGGATGAAATTATATGAACCACTTTCTTAGCGCAGCGAAAACACGTTAGGCACCCGGGACCAGACTTGAAAATTTTTTTATGCCCTTCGCTCCTTATGGCCGAATCTAACCAGCTCCACCACTGGAATTTTGCTAATGTAATGGAAATTTAGACTGTTTTGGACCCAAAACGCGCCCAGCTCACTGCGCAAATCAGCCTTTATTTGGTTTAGTTACCTTTCAGTTTCATATCTGATTTTTCTATAAATATCAGTCCCAACACAATCCCAAAACACTCCTTAATGTTCTCTAAAAATTATGGATTGAAAACAAATCAAACCGAGCCCCGAAACACTCATTGGGTGTGCGGCAGTGAGTATAAAATTGCTCACTGTCGTGTGATGTGTTTGGAAGATGAAGATGAAGAATTTGGTTCCACACCAAATAGCCTTCAGTGTTATATCTCATCATAACAGAAACAAGTGTGGGCTAGACTTACAAAACTAATCCCTAATCACTTTAGAGATTAAGGTCACACAAGCTTTTCTTTTGTTCTTCCTATTGTTTTTCTCAACACTTGAGAGAGTTTAAAGAACAAGAAAGATGGCTAGACTTACGTCATGTTATGAAGAGCCAAGATCGTGTCGCGACACCAACGAGGTAGAGGCATGCCTTCGATTAACACGGGTACATTGCGACATAGATGGGACCGGCGTCACGATGCGAACTTAAAAATTAGAATTTTTTTTACAAGTCGCGATGCGTAACTAAGGGTCTGAGTTTTATTTTACGTTTCATTTAAGGAATAGAAATGTTCTAAGGGAGTAATCTAATTAGGTTAAGGAATTTAATTTGATTTCGAACCGTATTTTATAACTGATGATTCTAACTCGGTGTATTATGTATAGATACTCATCGGGAGCCGCGTTAGCCCCCAGCGACATGAATGGAACTTTATCGGACTTCAAATCCATGAGTGGAGATCATTTTTCTTATGAATTGATTTATAATACTCATTTTCTGATTAAGATTTGTTTCAAGACTTATTTTTTAAGTTGTAGGGCGTTAGCCTTATTAAATTATCAGTTACTTTTATGTAAGTTTTGATTCGAAAGTTTTAAAGTTTAAAAGCAATACTTTATGTTTTTTGAGCAATGGGGGAAAAACCTACCTCAGCTCTTACTTATGAAATTGACTGACAGAGACCGTGTGCACACGTAGTTCAGGGCTAGGGGACGATAATACGTAAAGCCCCTAGACCCTAGTTTTAGGGTCAGGTAGTAGCATTGATCAATGCTACCGGCACTAGTTCAGTGGCTTGGGGGACGGCAATACGTAACGCCCCAAGACCACTAGTTTCAGGGACAGAAGTGGCATGCTTTAGGGGACGGCGATACGTAACACCCCAAAGTCATTGATTTACACTTCTGGCTATAGTTAGGTGTATGGGGAGACGGCGATACATAACGCCTCCATGCATCAAGTTTTCCATAGTACCAGAGAGATTCTTCACATAAAGTTTTCATAAAAGGTTTTTGTCAGCTTTAAAGAAAAGAACCAATTTTCAAATAAAGTGTTCAAAAGTATTTTATGAAAATGAATGATTTTGTTCAGATATACTGATTCAATTTCTTATTTTGTAGCTCCACTCAATGAGATCCTCAGGACTCACCCCCACCACCTCCCAGTTCTTTTGCAAGATTCTTCTTTTGGTGAGCCATGTGCCGCTTTTGGAGACCCAGTTCGAGGAAAAATGTTAGTCTGTAGTCACTAGTCATTGAGTCCATCTATCCAGATCTATGTTCAAGTAGAATGTAGTTCTCTGGAAGTCATTTTGTTGTATCATTGGCATGTGTTTGAAATTGTATACATATTATAAATACTTTCAGGCATATATATTTATACACACATATGTACATGTCCTCGCATTTAAGTTTATTTAAGTTATTTAGTTCCATGTATAATTAAGTGAAACATTGCATAGCATTAAGATAAAAGCAAGTGTTCTACTGCATGAATTAGAGGCTTAGGTGACAGTGGGATCTGTTGGTTGCCGGTGATGCTACAAAGATGGTATCAAAGCATGGTCTAGGGAGTCAGTGACTACAGTAATGGAGTAGCAGTGGCTTGAATAAGTATTATACCCGGGGTACTACTATATATAAGAGGTTGTTTACTCTAGTAACCTTGTCTCGAGGCTTGTCTCATTCTAATCATTTATAATTCCTTTACATGTGATTGATCATTTTCTCTCTTAATTTCTTAGATTTCCATGCCACCCAAAGGAAGAACCGGAGTAAGGGGTAGACCTAGGCGTGGTAGGGCACTTCAAGGCATAAATCTAGGTCATAGATCAGTAATACCTCCCCTTGAGCCAGATAAGGGGCTAAGGGGCAAAGAGTGGAGTCAGTTCATAAGAGTATTATGGGGGAAGGTAGAGCTGCGCCAGTGGTCCAGCCCAAAGACCCAGTAGTTACGGGTTTGCAACAGATTCAGCAGTTAGTAGCAGTTTTAGCCCAGTTAATTACCCGTCAGCGATAGCCACCAAGCCTATAGCCGAGAGCTGCAGAACCCATAATTAATGTTCCACCACCACCAGTAGGAATACCGATGGCTTACCAAATAGTAGTCCCTCCAAACATACGAGACCCTACTACATTCTGAGCTGGACTTTTTGTTGTGCCACATAAACCATCTCCAATAACGGTTCAGGTCATATGGCGACAAGAACTACTAGTATCTTTACATGATTTCTGAAAGCTTCATCCTCCTATGTTCTTGGGAGTAGAGACCTCCCCTGATCCTTGCGATTTCATTGAGGAATCAGATCAAATATGCAAAGCTTTGGGGTGTTGTTAGGAGAGAGCGGTGGAGTTAGTCAGTTTTCAACTGAGAGATGTCGCCAACACATGGTTTATGTCCTTTCGGGATGGTCGCCGACGAGACGCTCCTCCTCTGACATAGGCTGAGTTTAGTACGGCCCTTCTGTCCAGATTTTTTCCATAAAGTATCAGTAATGCCAGAGCCCGCGAGTTTGAACAACTGGTACAAGGTGAGCAGATGACATTTTCTGAGTATGACATACGGTTTACACGATTGTCTCGATATGCCCCACATCTAATCAGTATAGAGGAAATGAAGGTGAAGAGGTTTGTGAATGGGCTTCGAGATTATTTATTCTTCTCCATTAATTTCACAGAGACCACTACCTACGCTTCAGTTTTAGAGGCTGACTTGTGGTTTGAAGCGCGGGTTAAATAAAACAAGCATATAAGGAGTCTCGAAAGAAATCTATATTAGATGAGATGACTAGGCCGTAACAGAGTGGCCCTAGTAGACAGCAGCATATATCAGCGCCGCCTACGGTACGCAAAGACATAGGTTTAGTTCAATGAGGTCAGGATCGTAGGATGGTTCAGAGTGTTGCCTCTCCTGCAGTTTCCTCTCCTTTAGTTGGCCAGCCTTGGAGTGTTGGACAATTATGACCCATAGCATCACTATTTGTACAGATCATGGTGTTGTCATACCAATTAACTATCTGACAAAGGAAATTGCCCTTTTATCATTTGTAATTGGATTACCTATATGTATAAATGATAAAAGGTCCATATGATTAGTTCCAGATTGAGATGATATGAGACAGTATCAATCCACGAAGGTTTAATCATTGAATATCCCTAGTCAGAGTATTATCGAGAATGGACATCGATAATGCGTAAAAGACTAGTATTACACTTGTGCGCATTTTGGGAGCATAAGGGCATAGTTCTCATATATTTGGGTATAGGATACTCATGCAAGTGTAATAGGAGGTTGTGTTTACCGATGGTATGGAAAAAGCTTCACTCTAGATAGACCCCTCGGAATTCCATTGGTAGTATGACTATGTGTCTATGGAAGTCCGAATCAGGGTAGGTGTATTTGGTCTTAACTTGAGACTTGCACCGCTAATACTTGCGACAATCAATATACTTTGGTTTTGGTCGTCCAGGGCTTTAACAGGTTCTGTGTACGCCTCTTCTGAGTATATTGAGAATCATAGTGTGTTGGGTGTGATTTCAAGACGAAACTATCACTCCAGTCAGTGGAGATGATGGTCACTTAGGATATGGAACTGGTGCTCTTATGTACTGCAGTCATCGGGATAATATGACTATGTCATGATTATCCGATTATAGAGACTAGTTACCAAAGATCGGATATGTGCTTCGTACGGGGCAGACACAATTCCAGCCCCAGGCCTAGCATGTGACATCCGATGCTGGATCGATATACGCAATACTACGTATACTACACCTTATATAGATCACATATTCCAGTAAGAATATTTCTGGAGAATTCGGTAGGCACGGTGCTTTGCTAGAAGCCAACAATGTCTTGTAAATCGGTAAAAACGTAGTACTAGGTACGTACGTTTTTGGATAGTCCGACGATCGGATTTACTGCCAACATATCCGGGGATCTCATGGGTCGCTTCCCGAAGATTCACCGATGACGTATGACTCGCACTTTATTAATCTTAGATTAATTATAAGAGAGAGAAAATTAATCTGGGATTAATTACGGAGATATTTTATCTGGGATAAAATGTTATTTAAAGAGAGAGAACGATTAATTTGGAATTAATTGATAAAATAATATATTCGATATATTATACGAAATTGGATTTCGACGTGGAATTAAAATTAGATTTTAATTCGTGCTAACCAGTTAATTTAGAATTAATTCGTTAGTGATGTGAATAGTAATTTTGCTAGACATAATTATTTAATTACGTCGCAACAGAAAATTCGTTAATTCTGAATTAGTGAACTCGAGCCTGGGAGTGTTTGAGGGCGCATTCGCATTTGGAATTCAAGTGCGGCCCACAAGTCACATCAAGCGTCAAATCACTAGTCAATCGATTGATGTGATGTCTAGTCACTTTGAGTGATTTGACAACTTGTCATGAGTGATTGATGGTGGTAGTTGGTTGGCTTTAATGCCTTGACTTTTTGAAAGTGAAAAATTGGTATATGTTTTAATTGATTTTTGGAAAATCATAACCAACACACAAAACATATTTTCTCTCTTCTCTCCTCTCACTCTCTCAGCCAAGGGCCATTTCTTCTCCATTTTTTTTTTTCTGCAATTGTCGTGAACACAATGAGAAGCAAAGGGAATTATGTGGCAAAATTTCCAAGGTGCTAGCACATATTCATGGTCTTGCGAAGGTGATAGGGAAACCAACTTGTGAGCATGGAATCACCACACGAAGCTTGGAGCTTGGAGGACATCCATGGCCAAATTCTTGGGGCACAAAAAGAGCCTTTGCCGTGAGCATCATGGACCAAAAGCTTGAAGATTTTTGTGTTCAACGCATCGCCAAATCCGGTCAATGTATGTATGATTCTGCCATTCTTCATTGTTGTATTCGCACATGATTCAATGGTTGAAATTTATCTTGGGACTTAATAGAAACCCAACAATGGTATCAGAGCCATTTTGAGCATGAAACTTGATTCGGGTAAAATTTGGGCAAAATTGATTTGAGCATGTTTGAGTGAAATTGATTGTTTGAGTATGCTTAAATTATGATAACATGGTGTTATGCATTGTCAATTTGATAAAAATCGAATTGGATAAATTTTCCCTATATTGGTTGGCTTGGCCGAATACTTGGAGTTGCCCTAAGTCATGGTATTTTTTTATTTTGATCATTGGATGAGTTGAAATAATTTGGGAAAAGTTGATTGTGGATATAATTGGATTGAAACCGAATCGAACAATAAAAACCCCTAAAATGACGAGACTAGTAAGCATGAAAATGATGTGATTTTTTGATTCAAATGTGTTGGACATATGTTGATGATAATGTGTTGGAAAATTATGACCCATAGCGTCACTATTTGTTCAGATCATGGTGTTGTTGTACAAATTAACTATGTGACAAAAGAGATTGCACTCTTATCATTTGTGATTAGATCACCTAGATGTATAAATGATAGGAGGTCCTTATGATTAGTTCTCATATATTTGAGATAAGATACTCATACAAGTGTAATAGGAGGTTGTGTTTTACCGATGGTATGGAAAACAGCTTCGCTCTGGATAGACCCCTCGGAATTCCATTGGAAGTATGACTATGTGTCTATGGAAGTCTGAAATCAGGGTAGGTGTATTTGGTCTTAACCCGAGACTTGCATCGCTAATACTTGCGACAATCGGTATGCTTTAGTTTTGGTCGTCCAGGGCTTTAACAGGTTCTGTGTAAGCCTCTGCTGGGTATATCGAGAATCGTAGTGTATTGGGTGTGATGTCAAGACGGAAGTATCAGTCCAGTCATAGTGGAGATGATGTCACGTAGGATATGGTACTAGTGCTCTTAAGTACTGCAGTCATCGGGATATTATGACTAGTTCATGTATATCCGATTATAGAGACTAGTTACCAGACATCCGACATGTGCTTCGTATGGGGCAGACACATTCCAGCCCCAGGCCTAGCACGTGACAATCCGATACTGGATCGCAATACGCAATACTACGTATACTACGCCTGACATAGATTATATATTCCAGTAAGAATATTTCTGGAGAATTGGGTAGGCACGGTGCTTTGATAGAAGCCAACCATGTTTTGTAAATCGGTAAGCATGTGGTATGAGGTACGCACATATTCGGATAATCCGATGACCGTATTTACTGCCAACATATCCATGGATCTCTTGGGTCGCTTCCCAAAGATTCACCGATGACAATTGATTTAATTAGAATTAATCTGGGATTAATTAAGAGAGATAATTAATCTGGGATTAATTAAGAGAGAGAAAATTAATCTAGGATTAATTGAGGTATTATTTAATCTGGGATTAAATGTGTTCGGAAGATAGAGAACGGGATTAATTTGGAATTAATCGGTTAAAATAAATTTAATAGTTAAATTTGATTTTTCTATTTAATTTATTCGTATGGGCTAAAATTAATATATTGGATATATTAATATGAATTGGATTTCATTACGGAATTAAAGTCAGACTTTAATACGAACGAACGAATTAATTAGAATTAATTCATAAACGACATTCGTAATATATTTGCGAGGCATCGTTATTTAATTAAATTAGATTTTATTATTAAGCGACGAAAGTTCGTTTAATCGGATTAAACGGAACCGAGCCGCGGCAAATGTTCGTAGAGACATTTGAATTTTGAATTAAAATGTGGGGCCCACTTCACATGCGGTAGTTGGGAGGGTAGTTGGCATTTATGCCAAGCCACCCACCATCCAACTAACTTGGAATGGTTTTGGTGAAACCATTTACCCAACTACCTTGTTTAGGTAAAAGGGTAAATTGGTTTTACCTAAAACTCTTCTCTCTCTCTTCACTTGTGTATGCATCACACTTCTAACATACTTGGAACAAAAAAAAACCCTAGCTTTCTCTCTACAATGGGCGTGAATGGCCTCCTCTCTTCACTTTGATTTTGTGGCAAAATCAACAAAGCTAGCACTTGGAGAAATCAACTAAGGTGATAGGGAAACTACTTCAAGAGTTGGAATCATCACTTAAAGCTTGGATCTTGGAGATCTCTTCTCAAAATTTTAAAGCTCAAATTCGTTCATTGTAAGTATATTCCGCAACTTATTTTGAATTTATGAACATGTTTTCATGCTTATTAGATCCTTGGCATGTTCTAGGAACACTAACATAATGAGCATAATTAATTAGGCTAATTACTATTTTGGAAATGTTAATTTGGTTAATTAATTATGGCATACACTTTGGTTAATTTAATTATGAAATTTGGAATTTTTGTAATTTAATTAATTGGGCCAAATTTGGAATTGGGCTTTTAAAGTTGTAATTGGGCTTAATAGGCTTGGTTGGGCCAAGTTTGGTTTAGGCTAATTGGTTGGATCCAATTGGGCCCAAAACCATATCCATAAAGTCCAATTATGACTTAATGGACCTTTAATTTTAATTGGGCCTAATGGGCCTAAATTGGTTTCTTGGCAAATAAGGGTGATTCCTTAAATGGGCTTTGGTATTTGGGTTTGATCCATATTGACCAAAAGTCCATGCCTTAAGAAATTAATTGAAAGCCCATTGGACTTCAAATTAAAATGACATTGGATGTTAATTGGGCTTTGAGACCCATAACGATTAGATTTGGAATCTAAGTCGTAAAGGCACATTAATAAAGTGTAATATTTAATTTGGAATTAAATACAGAATTAGTGTTAAATACAAATTAAATTGAATTTAATGTTGTAGTTTAATATAATTCAAGAATTCGTACTTTGAGTACTTATTCGCAAAACGAGTCGAACTCGCGCAAAATCAAATCGTTATTTGAACATTGGTTGGTCGTTAATTATCAGATTAATTAATTGGAGTAGATTGATTGATAACATGCTTGTGTGAATACATGGATGCGATGTATGAATAATGTATATCAGATGGATATTAGATGGGTGAGGGCAATTTTGGAAATTGTTGTAATAAATTTAGAATTTATTAATTGGACCTGCGTGTCCAGCCTACTACCTCTTGACTCTGTGTATTTCTCTTCTCACCTATTCCCATCAATGTAAATGAGGTTTCTTTAGAAGTGTTATGTAATCGGGAAGAAGTAATACATGTGCTAGCGGGAGAGAGGAAATTGAGAGATTTGTTCTAGGAACAATGTGTTTAGTATCCATCCTCATATCATTATTATATTTATTTATTTACGCGCCTTATTATGTGTTTAGAATGCATGTTTAAGGGTGTATGATGATGAGACTTAATAAAGATAATTAATTGGTTGCTAATTACGCGAAAAACCCTCACAAAATATTAAGCGTTTTTCCTTCCATTGAGTGATTCTTACTCAAGATCCAAGACTGGCACTGGTTTGTTGGCCAAAGTCAAGACCTTTGTCTGTCACATATGTGTTTGAATCATGAAAGCTTTGTTCCATATCGGTGTCTTGACCAAGTTGTGATTTGTTGGCCAAAGTCAAGATCACTTCTTGTCCATCGACATTGATTACGAAGCTTTCCAAGGTCAATGGGTTCCGCTTAACTTGGATCACTATGTTTGTTGTGCCAAAGCCATGGCTTAGTTGATTCAGAGGAAAAAGGTTAGGGAATATATTGGATATATTGGCATATATAAGATATATGTTTCGGACTTGGATGTCCACCTACTGGATCTAGGAATTGGATGGGATCCAATTGATCTTAGAGATCTACCTAGTTAATTACCATACAATTTGTTGGCCAAAGTCAAGATTGTGTGTTATTTAACGGGATCCTAACCCACTACGAAACAAGGTTTCCCGAGTACTCCACAGAGGGTTAGAGGCTAGCCGAAAAATTGTGGGAGGCAAGTATTAAATTCGCAATATTCGTTTAGTTACTTGCCATACGCGCTCATTTCAAATATTTTGTCAAATAAATTAATATATTAGTTAAACTAATATTTAATGTTGTTTTAAATTAAACAATTGGACTGTATTCAAACTATTTCAATTAATAGTTGATTTTATAATTGGATTATAGTAATCAATATAATTGAATTTTAATCAAATTAAATTATAGTTGATATATAGTTAGACTATAGTAATCATTATAATAAATTGTACCTAAAATCGTTGATTAAATAGTTGGACTATTAGAATCAAGATAACTGAAAGATTAACGTTTAGAACATAATCCTGGGTGATAATGTATTTAAATGGTTTGATTTTCACATTGGGAATAAAATATCAGGATATTCCTGGAGACCGAGAAGTTACTTTATTTGATATAGTGATGTCTCGAGCCTATGCTAGGAGTTGAGCAAATAGTAGAACATGATATTTGGAATATTCATGTGATGATAACTTTAGTGCTTAATCCATTAAGCTTGCCAAAAAGACTCATTAATTTCTTAATCAGAACTAAGGATTAGATCCTTATAGTATGATAATGAAATTGAAGGATCTTCATAGATCTATCCTTATATCTTAGAAGTACAAATTGCAATAGTAAACTCTTGGAGAGTTAATAGCTATACTCAAAGAGATAAAGCCAGAGTTTGCAATAAGGCAAGAAGCGCAAGGCGAACCTTATTTCGACATTCTAGAAGGCCAAAGCTTGGCCAAAGGCTTATGGGACATGGAAAAAGGGCAAATGCAAAATCATTATAATCTTCTGGGATGACAAAGAACATATCCCAAGATGTCTGCCTAAACTGTGGCAAATGGGGTCACTGGAAGCGTGACTGCCGTATGGACAAGGCAGACATGAAGGAATTGAATACGGTGCAAGGCTCCGACTTCAAATATTTTTGTCATAAATATGTTCACTACTAGTATTAAAATTGGATTTTAGATACTGGATGTGGTACATAAATATGTGATGTTGTGCAGAATCTGCTGACAAGCATGATACTGACTTCAGATGAGCTCAATCTACGAATTGAAATTGGGGCGAAAGTCGCTGTTTTAATCGTGGATACCTAAGTTTGGGAACTACCATTCGAGTGTGTACTTAAATTAGGAAACTGTAAGTATGTAACTAGTTTGACTAGATACATTATCTCTATATCAGAGTATAATTCGTTACAGATATACGTTTATATTGTAGAACACTAAAGTGTTTTATTTTTATAAAGATAATATTGAGATAAACACATTAGATGTGAATAACAATATTTATATTTTGAATATAAATGAATCTTAAACATATGACATGGCAAACAAATAGCTCAAATTGATTTAATAAGTTGAAACTTAAAAGTGGCATTGTTGTCTGTGACACAATTTAACAAGACTCGTATATCCACACTTTCGAAGAGTGGATACTAAAATAGATTTGATTCTATTCAAATAATGTATACGAATCTAGTTTATTAGGCAGAGTGCCTATAACACATTTTACTTGGTAAACATGTAAGAGCCACCGATCTGTTAGCCCTCGTTCATAGTGACGTAAGTGGGCCCATATCTAGCTAGGCTAGGGGTGGATATGAATGTTTCGTGACCTTTACGGATGTGGCATCGCGTTATGGTTATGTGTTTCATAATGAAACACAAATCGGAAACTTTTAGAGTTTTGATACGAAATAGAGAAACAAATCGGCTAAAGTATTAAACACCATGATTGGACCATGATGAAAATACTTAAGCAATAAGTTTCCCGTATACTTGAAAGAGTATAGTATTCTATCAATGAGGACTCCTCCCAGAACACGTCAGTCTGACGGTGTGTCCGAACAGAGAAACCAAATTTTTCTTAGACATGATAAAGTGAATCATGAGTCACTCTGAGCTACCATTTCCTTCAACGGATATGCATTAAACAGTGCAAAACTTATTTTGAATAAGGTTCCATAAAAATCTATTTGACATATTTCATATTAGATATGAACATGAAAGAAACTGGGTTTCTCATTTATGTAGATTTGGGAATGCTAGGCATATGTTTGGATGATACCGAACTAGAACCCAAATCGGATAAGTGCCTAAGTTGTATGTTATCCTAGGGAAACCAAAGTATAGTACATATACAACTCACTAGAGAACAATGTAGTTGTTGCTCACCATGCGGTTTTCCTAAGAGGAATACCTATATGCAATGGTAATTGGGAAGGAAAGTAAAACTCGATGAAAATCAGAGTAATACTATTCCAAGCATCGATTCCTTAATGGAACACAAATAGTTCATCAAGATGTGTTGGTTTATTCTAAGGTCCCAAGATCAAACAGGACATGAAAACAATGTGTGAATACATCAACGGAGGTAGCGGAATACTCACATC
>SKCR01021535.1:0-17804 GCA_019454045.1 Zanthoxylum bungeanum | reverse complement strand
AAATAAGTCTCTATTGATCAAATCAATTTGAGCTATTTATTTGTCAGTTTATATGTTTGAGATTTTTATTTATATTCAAAATATAAATTCTGTTATTTATATCTAATATATTTATCTCAGTATCATCTTTATATAATAAAACACTCAGTGTTCTATAATATAAAGGTTTTATCCGCAACGGATTAAACACTGATAAAGAGATAATGTCTCTAGTCAAACTAGTTACATTATAACAGTTCCTAATTCAAGTACATACCCGAATGGTAGTTCCTAAACTTAGGTATCTACGGTCGAAACAGCGACTTTCGTCCCGTTTCCGATTCGCAGAGCAATCTCAGCTTGAAGTCAGTATCCTGCTCAAAGCAGATTCTGAATATCAATACATATATTTTATGTACCACACTAAGTATTTAAAATCTAATTTTAATACTAGCTGTGAACATAACTAAGACAAACATTTTTAAAGTTAGAGCCTCGCCCTTTCTTTAATTCCTTCGTGTCTTCCATATCCAAATGGTAGTCACTTTGGGATATGTCAATTATCCTTTTTAATATTTTAGGAACCTTAGGCCAAGCCTTTGGGTTTTTAGAATATTGAAAGGAATGTGCACCTCGTGCTACATGCCCAATTGCAAACTTTGACTTTACATGAATAGTCAATTAATTCTCCAAGAATTATAATTGCAATTTTAATACTTCTTAAATCCAAAATTAGATTTATGACAAGTATATTAAATTAAGCATTAAAGTCATCATCACAAAAATCTTCCAAAGATTTTATGCTATACTTATCTTGCTTATTTTGGGCTAAAGGTATAATGAGTTATTTTATCAAATAAAGTAACCTATTATTTATTCCCAATTTGAAAATTAAATCATTTAAAATATTTTAATCCCAGATTATATTTTAAATATCCAACTTTTCAATTTTATCTTGATTACAATAGTCCAACTATTTAATCAACGATTAGTGGTACTTTATATATTATAATGATTATAATAGTCCAACTATATAATCAAATAAATCCAAATTAATTAACCTCAATTACATTGATTACTATAATCCAATTATAAAATCAACTGTAAACTGAAATTAATTAATTCAAATATATTGATTAATATAATCCAATTATATATAATCAAGTATAATACAGTCCAACTGTTTATTAAAACAACAATTTAAATATTAGTCTAACTAACATTTAATCTAATGACGAAATAATTTAAATGAGCGCATACGGCGAGTAATTGAACGAGTATTGCAAATTCAATTCTTGCCTCCCACTATTTTTCGTCGAGCCTCTAACCCTCTGTCGAGTACTCGGGAAACCGTGTTTCCTAGTGGGCTAGGATCCCGTTAAATATCACACAATCTTGACTTGGCCAACAAATTGTATGATAATTAACTAGGTAGATCTCGAAGATCAATTGGATCTCATCCAACTCCTAGATCCAGTAGGTGGACATCCAAGTCCCAAACATATATCTTATATATGCCTATACATCGAATGTATACCCTAACCTATTTCCTCTGAATCAACTAGGCCTTGGCTTTGGCACAACAAACCTAATGATCCCAGTCAAGCGTGGACCCATTGACATGGAAGCTTCGTAATCAATGTCAATGGACAAGAAGTGGTCTTGACTTTGGCCAACAAACCACAACTTGGACACGACACCGATATGGAACAAAGCCTCGTGATTAAAACACATCTTTGATGGACAAGGGCTTGACTTTGGCCAACAACCCCTGCCAATCTCGGATCTTGAGTAAGAATCACTCAATGGAAGGAAAAACGCATGATATTTAACGAGGGTTTTTCGCGTGCAAATTGGCTACCAATTTAATTATCTTTGTTAAGGTCTCATCATCATACACCCCTAAGCATGCATTCTAAACACATAATAAAGCGAGTATGAAATAAAATAATAATGATATGCGGATGGATATTTTACATTGATCCTAGATCAAATCTCTCACTTTCTCTCTCCCGCTAGCACTTGTATTGCTTCTACCCGTTACACTACACTTCTAAAGAAACCTCTTTTACATGGAGGGGAATAGGTGAGAAGAGAATACAAAGAAATAGGAGATAAGGCTGGACACGCAGGTCCAATTTAATAAATCAAATTTATTACAATTTCCAAAATCGCCCAACCCGACTAATATCCATCCGATATACATTATTCAAACATCACAACCATGTATTCATACAAGCATGTTATCAATCAATCAATCAAATTAATTAATCTTGATTATTAGTGATCATCCAATGTTCAAACAAAGATTTGATTTTTGTTCGAGTCAAACTCGTTTTGCGAACACGTACTCAAAGTACAATTTCTACGAATTAAATTAAATTACATAATTAAATCCAATTTAATACGTATTTAATTCTAATTCATTATTTAATTCTAAATTAAATATTAAACTTTTATTAACGAACCTTTACGAACTTAAATTCCAAATTTAATCGCAACGGGTCTCAAAGCCGTTTAACATCTAATGTTTTATTTAATTAAAGTCCAATGGGCTTTTAATTAATTTCTATAGGCGTGGACTTTTGGTCAACTCGGGTCAAACCGAACAACCAAAATCCAATCCGGGAGTTACCCCATAAGCCTTTAAATTAATTTTGGCCCATTAGGCCCAATTAAATAATTAAGGTCCATTAAGTCATAATGGACCTTTTGGATTCGGTTTTGGGCCTAATTGGATCCAACCAATTTTGCCTAAACCCAACTTTGTTACAACAAAGCCCAAAAGCCCAATTACAACCTAACAAGCCCAATTTCCAAAATCAAGCCTAAATTAATTAACTTATAAAATTCCAAATTTCACAATTAATAATAACCTAAGTATATTACATAATCAATTACCCAATTAACATTTCTAAAACATCAATTAGCCTAATTAATCATGCACTTTAACAACCAAATAGTGTCCAACACAATTCAATCAAAATCAAACCCAATTAACATGCTATCAAGTCTCGGCAATTAGGGGTTTTTCAATTCGATTCGGTTTCAATCCAATTGAGTCCACAATCTTAATTTCCCAAATCAATTCAATTCATCCAATGAATTAAAACAACAAAATCACAAAGAATTTCATGTTCTTTAAAATCGGCCAAGCCACTTTAAAAGGGAAAAATGTTCCAAATCAAAATTCAATCCAATTGAACTTCAAAACAACATTAACCAATTGTTTTAAGTCATCCAATGATCAAACAAAACAAAATTACCAAGACATTAGGTTCTTCTAATTTTCGGCCAAGCCTCCAATTTGGGGAAAATTGAATCCAATCCAATTTCATGAAATTGATCACACACAATCTCAATTAAACATGTTCTAAGCATACTTAAACATCCAATTCAATTAAAACATGCTTAAACACATTTTACCCAATTTCAAGTTTCATGTTTAACCTTAAGAATTGGGGAAAATTGATCTAATCCAATTTTCTTGAAATTGATCATGCACAAGTTCAATTCAACCTCATTCAAGCATAATGCATCAAACAATTCAACCAAATCATGCCTAAATCGAGTTTACCCAAATTAAAGTTTTGACAAAAAATAAGCAAATTGGGGAAAATCAATCCAATCAATTTTTTGTCAAATTGATTACATATATCTCAAATTAGATCATATATAAGCATTCTTACACAATCAATTTGTCAGAATCAAGCTAAAATCAAAAAGCCCCAAATTAGCTCAAGAACCCTAATTTCGGTTTTCATGCATCAATGGCTCTAGATACCAATGTTGGAGTTCAATCAAAGTCCCAAGGATCACAAACAAAGCATAAAAACCACATATGAACACATCAAAGGAGGTGGCGGAATCAACTCACATTGAATTCGGTTTTGATGGATGAAGAACAAGATGCGTTTTTAAGCTCCCTCCAAGCTCGGCAATGGCTTCCTTGACAGTGGGGCTGCTCGGTTTTGGACTTCTTTGCATCTCCAAAATTCGGCCATGAGTGGTCTCCATGGAAGCTCAAAGCTTCAAGCTCCAAAATAAATCCAAGCACATGAATTCGTTTCCCTATCACCTAAGTATGCTCAAGGTGTGCTAGCACTTGATTTTTGCCACAAAAATCATTATCTTGCTTCTCCATTTTCGGCAGAAAACAGAACAAGAAGGAGAAGAAAAACGGTCCAAGACCGAGAGAGAAGATAGAAGGTTTTTGGCTCCATTTTATGTGAAACCGTGAAGACCAAAAGAAAGTGAGAGAGTGTGAAATGAATGTGGTCCAAAATTAGGCCAAAAACATGAACAACCAAAAAACCAATGAGTCACGTGAATGGCACAAAAAATTGCCAAAAACCGTGAACAATAATTGGTCCAAGAGAGAGAGAATGATTTTTATATACATATATCTTTATTCCATTTACCAAGTAAATGAATAAAATATATATACAAAAGTCCTATCAACTTTCAAACAATCACCTTTCTATATTCACATCATGTCACTTTAATAAAGTGACAACATGTCATATCACATCACTCAAAGTGACAATTGATTTGACGCATGATGTGACAAACGATTTGACGCTTGATGTGACTCGCGTGCCGCGCTCGAATTCGAAATGCGAATGCGCTCGCAATCACTCTCGGGCTCGGGTTCGCTAATTCCAAATTAACGAATTTTCCGTCGCGTCGTAATTAAATGATTACGCCTAGCGAATTCACTATTCACGTCGCTAACGAATTAATTCTAAATTAATTCGTTCGCCCGAATTAAAATCTAATTTTAATTCCGCGTCGAAATCCAATTTCTAATAATATATCGAATATTAATTTTATCGATTAATTCCAAATTAATCGTTCTCTCTCTTTAATTAATATTTTATCCCAGATAAAATATCTCCGCAATTAATCCCAGATTAATTTTCTCTCTCATCGAATTAATCCCAGATTAATTCTATCTCTCTCTTCTAATTAATCCCATATTAATCAAAGTGCGAGTCATACGTCATCGGTGAATCTTCAGGAAGCGACCCATGAGATCGATCGGATATGTTGGCAGTAAATATATCGTCGGACGCTCGGACTCCGAACACGTAAGTACCTCATACTACGTTTATATCGATTTACAAGACAAGGTTGGCTTCTAGCAAAGCGCCATGCCTACCCAATTCTCCAGAAATATTCTTACAGGAATATATAGATCTGTATCAAGCGTAGTAGTATACCGTAGTATTGTGTATATGTCGGTCCAGTATCTGATAATCACGTGCTAGGGCTGGGGCTGGATAAGTGTCTGCCCCGTCCGAAACACATGTCGGATGTCTGGTAATATAGTCTCTATAATCGGATATTATGACCTGGTCACAATATCCCGATTGGTTGCGCAACACTTAAGAGCACTAGTACCGTATCCTGCGTGACATCATCTCCAATATAACTGAAGTGATACTTCCGTCTTGACATCACACCCAATACACTACGACTCTCTGATAAACCGAGAAGTGGTGTAACCAAACCGGTTAAAGCCATGTACCACCAAGACCATAGTCTACCGATTATCGCAAGTATTAGCGATGCAAGTCTCAGGTTAAGACTATACACACCTACCTTGATTCGGCCTCCCATAGACACATAGTTATAATACCAATGGGATTCCGAGGGGTCTATCCAGAGCGAAGCTGTTTCCCGTACCATCGGTGAAACACGACCTCCTATCGCACTTGCATAAGTATCCAATACTTATATATATGAGAACTATGCCGTTGTGCCCTCACAACACGCACAAGTGCAATACTAGCCTATTCCGCATTATCGATGTCCAGTCTCGATAATACTTCGGCTAGGGATATTTAATGATTAATCCTTCGGGGATTGATACTGTCTCATATCATCTCAATCTAGGAACTAATCATAAGGACCTCTCTTCATTTATACATCTATGGTGATCTAATCACAAATGATGAGAGTGCAATTTCCTTGTCACATAGTTAATTTGTACAACAACACCATGATCTGTACAAATAGTGACGCTATGGGTCATATTATCCAACAGGAACAATTTCCGGAAAGTATTTCAGATTTGAAATAAGCGAAAACGGCCAAAAACGGCGTTACTGGGTGGATTTTGAGCCAACTAGGTGACGGTTGCCCAAACAGTGAATCCGCCATTGTTCAGGCAACCCATGAACTGCCCTGACACTATTGGGGCTGACCCCGGCAGTCCCCATAAGTGTCGGGTGGTCGGTTCGGTCAAAACTGTGTTTTGCGTCATTTTGCGGAAAATCGGTTTTCGTAAAAGTTTCGCGAAGTTTCAACTATTTATGTTAATATTTGATATTAAATAAATACGTTTAGGAGAAATATGAATAAATAATTCATATTAGATATTGAATAATTTATTTGGTATTTTAAAAAAGTTTTAAAATACGATTTCGCCCGAACCCGCACTTCCGCTGCGCCCCATCGCCCAAAACCCCAACAAAAATTATATAAGAGCGGGTCTGATACTTCATCCATTACATTATTCATGCTTGATATATGATATATAATCCAATTTTAATGTTCGCATATGCTTATAATCTATATACGTTTCTTTACTATTCAGTTCTTCGCCAACGAAAATATAACGACATTTAATTGTTAAATTGAGTTATATGTTCTAAGGTAGAATTGAATTGTTTAGAAAATGATTTAGATTAAAATTATGCATTACATGTAGAGTATAACTTCCATAGGAAATTCCCCGCTTTTAAATATGGCTGTAAAGTAACGTGTATTGGATACATGTTTCTTGGTCCGTCTTATCAATACGATTTATGGGTAACTTTCTATGGCTACATCTGAGATCGTGCCAAAGCAGTGAGGGTGTAGTTGATAGAATTTTATCCATCCCGGTTCTACAATGATACTAGACAAATTCAAGTGAAAGTGGAAACCCTGAACGTGCCAAAGTTGTCAGGACTACATCGGTAACTTGAGTTTTTCATTGGCGAGTGTAGCCTTGATACGCCTCCCTATGAACGTGCCAAAGCTGTCACAGCGAGAAACGGTCAGGACCAAAACTAGGAGTCACTAGCGAGTGATTGACAATGAGTTGTCTACCTAATGAATATACGTAAGTAAGATCATGCCAAAGCTGTGAGTCGAAATATATTCAAGGGATTCTACTCTCACTATGGTATTCGATTTGATTATTGAATTTTCGTTGTCCGTTGGGGATTACGGTATTACGTAAAGTAGTGGGAGACACTGCTGAGTTTAAAAATCCATAACTTGAGCAGTGTGTAATATTTTGGAATTTACTGCTTTCGTTTTCCATTATTCTATATTGTTTATAGATTTAGTTTTCTAATCCACTGCATTTATATTAATTGAATATATTTTATGACTTTACTTATGGTTGTGTAGTTCTAGAATAAGCTCTAGAAAGACAGTAGACTTAGATATTGTTAGATTAGTTGAAACCATCGAGAACTGTTGTTCCGATTTTCTTGAAAATCAAGATGGTTTATGACTCAGTTTCTAAGTCACGATTAGGTAATCTAAATAGATATCTGGTTTAAGATATAATAGTCTAGTTAGAACTATTTCTTATGCAGTAAGAATTGACTTGAATAGTTCATGTCTCGAGATTCTTGACTGGCATTAAGAAAAACCCTTTAGTATTTATTTATCTTTTAATGGCATTTCTTGGCTTGTGTGACTATTTAGAAGTCACGTGTCTGACACAGTTTGCTAATTGATTATTTACAATTGTTGTGAATAATTGAACGCAAATTATAAACCTTAAGAAATGAGATGTGTATAGTTGTGTATAGAGAATTTTGATTCTCACAATACGACAATTATAGGTATTGGATACCGGATCTCCCGTCTAGTTAATTAAAATAATGTTTAATAACTATTTTGATATTTGATATCAGAACTTGTGACTATTGGATAATTACTTATTCTGTATAAACAATTTTTTACATATTTTAATATGACTAGTAGTGTCATTGATGAAAGATGAACATTAAGAAAAATATTTGGTAAAATAAATAACTGAGAACTGTGTTTTATGAGGTTTTATCATAAAAGCATTTGATGTTTGTTCCTTATGGTAAATGATGGTCTGATATGAGATCACACCACATATCCTTATCCATTTAATAAATATTATATTCAGGCTGTGATTAAATCTCATTTAACCAATGATTGTCATTGGACCACAAGATTTATTAAACTAATACATTGGATGTGTTTAGTTTAATAAATTAGAAATTGGCTTAGATAGTTTTCTATGCTCCGTAACTTAGTTAATGAATTGTCATGACTTTGTTAATTGTTTCTAATAGAGAACATGTTGAACGTCTTGAATTGTTCAAGAAATGTCAATATGTTTCTAATGAAACTCGGAAAGAATATTTTGAATAGTTCAAAGATATTCTATATGTAGTGTTGAAAACTGTATCTTTAAAAATTCATTGCGCGTCTTTGAATTATTTGAAGATGTTTGATTTGATCAAACGCATGAATTTCAGGCAATTAGTTCTAAAGTTATTTAACGAATGTGGTTTTTACTTAATATTAAACCTCTTCAATTCCATTTTGATGGAATTGGTCAGTGGGAGTTATCAAATCTTATATGATTTGATTCGTTGATATTGAGTATTACCGAATTAGTTTTTCCAATACTTGTGGGGTCATGCTCCAATAACACTAATTCATCTCCTTAATCAAGGTTCCATTCGTTTCTATAGTTACATATATGATATGTATAGTAGAAAATTCGAATCTTGAAAAGTTTAAGATTTGAAACTTTCTTTTGTATAATTGTTATATAATTGAAAGTACTTGTGCCTTGGAGGTACGAGTGATAGGTTTATCATTTATTCTATTTAATAGAATATCATATTCTATTTGATAGAATATTTTTTCTACGATCCCGAGTAATATTTTTACTTGGTGGTTAATATTGGATGTTGATAATTGTAGAAAAGACTTGACTTATTGAAGTCAAGTGTGAGAATGATAAACAATAAATCGAACTATATAATTAATAAGATAAAAAGACCCTTAGACAACTTCCGTATAAGTCCAATAGGATGTCATAATCATTTACAAAGTATTCGATACTTAATGATTATGATGTTTTCTTATCGAAGAAAAATTATCTTATAACTTATATTGGGAGCGATATTCGATATCGATTCCGGAACTTAGCATTGAACCATAGATCTATGATTGTCCATAGCTTACTACGATCAAGTTTTGAACTTGATTAGGCTTTTGTTATGAATAGTTCATAAAATGTGCAAATTGTTTGCTCAGTAAAAAAAAAGTGAGCTTGTTAAAGGTTTGACCTTTATAGTACAAAAATGAGAGAGGTTATCCTCAATAATCTATTGTAGATTCTGAGAATACCTCTCTCTGGTCGCACTAATTGAACAATTAAGGATCTGTTGGTTAGTGTTGATATTAAACTGTGTGTTTTGGCTAAAGAATGCAAAATGGCGTTCTTGAATGGTTTCTTTGAATAAGAGATCCGTTGCGGTTTCTTTGTTTGAAGAAGTTCATTCTGGAATGGCCCTAGAGTTTGTATTCTGCCAAGATCACTGTTTGATATACTAGCTTATGGAGCCTATTGTAGAATCAGATAAGCATTCCGGAAATCTGTGTTCTCTAATTTTGAAATCAGTCAGATTGTATGGTTTTATCGAAGTATAGAGAATACTTGTTTGTCAGTAGGGTCAATGGGAGCGTATAAATTTCTTTCTAATATTATATATCCTGAGTCTTCTTTTCTCCGTGGAAGTAGTGGGAGTAGTCTCTATTATATTTGATATAAAGTCTTATATTAGATATAAAACTAAGAGACTTGTGAGATACTCTCATTAGTCGCGTATTAGATATGATCTAATAAAGGACACAGCAAAACTATCTGTATGACAGTTAGGATAACTGTTTGATAGTTAACGTGTCTTTTATGTAAATAGTATTTGTAGGACACAGAAATCGGTGACTCTGTTCCAGGCTCGCGGCCCGGTCGGGAGTACGGAGTAGCCTAAACCGGAGAAATAAAAATGAGTCGCCACCCAGTGTGAACTGGGAAAATGATTTAAGGCCGCACTCACCCCTCGCAAGGGAAGACCTCAAACCGTTGGGTTCGGAATGGTCCCTTACTTATGCCACTTGTAATGAAAGAATTTGTGCAATAATCTAACCAAGTCTACGCAATATATATTCCCAAGAGTATCATACTCCTAAGTTCACGTGCATGAAAATAAAACCTATATCTGAGTTTGCATATAACCTACATCTAAGTTTGCATGCATAAAAGTAAGTCATCATAACGGCAAACACACAATAATCTCATGAACATATTTAATTATCAAACACGAAAAATAAATAACAACCTTAACATAAACATAAATTAAATTCCAAATGCAAAAGAAAAACTAATCATGCTCGGAAATAACCAACTAAACCATACATAAAATAAATAACATACTAAACGACTACATCATGCTTAGAAAAATAAATAACATATTAAACGACTAAATCATGCATAAACACAAGGTTGGACGAAACGAAATATGTGTGTCTCTCAAGTGGTACGTGGAGTTATTTCCCAAGTACAAACCGCATTACAATCCATTCGGATTCGGCTACGGAATTTACGTATGGGTTTCCATCCGATATACCGCAAGAGAGAACACATATTCCATTCATCCGAAAGTCATAGCATACACCAATCAACAATACTCATGCGAAGTAAAATAAGAAAATAAATAAGTTTAAATAAAAAGGGTGCCCTCAGGTCTAACCTCTTAAGTCGTCTCTTGGAAGTGCGTTACGTGATCGTCGAAAGGGTTAATACTCCGAAACTTTTCCGGTCTGCTGGTTCAATGTTTTCTTTTGTTGCTTCACTGTTTTGGGCTGCTATTTTCTCTATTTTTGCTGCTGTTTTTGAGGTTGTTTTGCTACTATTTTGGGGTTGTTTCAGGGACTATTTCTGAGGTTATTTTGCTGCTGTTTTTGGGGTTGGTTCGGGGACTATTTTAGGGTAGGTTTTTTGGGACTGTTTTGGGGTGTATTGGGTCAAGGTTTTAGGATATTAGGGGGCTATGTGGGGTGCTATTTGTGATGGTTTTGTTCGGTGACTGTGGGCAGTTTAGGCGAGGGTTTACTACCTTGCTGTTGGCTGTGTATGTGTCGGCTGAGTGGGTGATCAGTGAGGGCTGTGGCGTGAGGGGTTGTTGCTTGTGCGCGTTAGTGGGTGAGGTCATTGTTTCGGTCTAGGGGGGATGATGGTTGATGGTCGTGTAGGTTATTGAGAGAGAGAGATCAAGTTCTCTTTGTTTTTTTCGTGAATGGGTAGTCCAAGCCGAGAGTGGTGAGAGTGCTTAGTCGGTGAGCTGGGCGTTGATGGCGTTCTTTTGAGCGAGGGCTATGTTGTAGACTGCTTATGTATGGGTGGTGCGCGTGTGATGAGAGGGCTGAGTGTCTTTATGTTTAGGGCTTATGGGCCGGCTATATTGTTTGAGCGATGGCTATGTCGTAGGCTGCTTTTAGGGTTTTAGCGTGAGGTGCCGATGGTTGTTTACGTGAGAGAGCAGTGTGAGATGATGCTATGGTGGACGAGAGTTGATGAGAGAGAGGGTTAGCCGAATGAGTGAGGATGTGTTTAGGGTTTATTACCGAGAGGAGAGAGGTGAAAGAGGGAGTGGATGCTATTGGCTTGAAGGAGAGAGAGAGGGTTGTTAGGGTTTCTTGCCGAGAGGAGAGAGGGGAGAGAAACAAGAGCTTTGGAAAGTTTTTCTTTGTTGGGCGTGAATGCTTTAGCTAGGGATTCTAATGTTGGGTTTAAGCTTCTTTTTATAGGCAAGGGTTGGGGTTGTCCTTATGCGAATAGGGAAGGAATATTGTGTAATTATTAGGGGATATTTTAATTAGTGTGCTATAAGGAAAAATCTATTTAATTAGGGATATAATTTGGTTTGATTTGATTTGATCTCTTTTAATTAGGAATATGATTTAATTTGATTTGATTTGATTTCTTTAATTTAGGAAGGTGATTTGTTTTGATTTTATCATGTGTTTAATGTGTGATTTTGTTATTTTGGAAGGAGGTGGGCGTGGGGTTAAAGGCTTTGGGCGTGTATTTGGTTTGTTTTGGTGGGCTTGATGTGTGGTTTGGTGATGTATGGGCTTTGTGTGTGACTTGCGGGGGTTTTGGGCTAAGGATAAGTTTAAAACAGAGGCTTAATGAGCAAACCCGAAGCTAACCAAACGAATTAAATCCAACAAGGTGTCAATTTCTGACTCTTCCCTTTCAACGTCTGTTCCCCATGACTTCCACAACTTAAGAGAGGTAGTGTCTCCATGTGAGACTCATCATCAGGACTTATATGCAAAAATACAGTGCCTACAGTATTCATCTTTCGTAAAGGATGATTCCTTTGTCGAAAGATAGATTGATTGGAATGTGTAGTCAATCTTATGCATAATAGGATGATGATGTAATGAATACTATATTTATGCGATTAAAGATGTCAATTTAATCGTAATTGTTACGAGTTATTTTATGCAGTAGACCATAAGATGTGTCTTGAAACATGTTCTTTGTGATCCTTGAGATATTAAGAATGAGTTTCTCATACATGGAGAATTTAGTCAACAACTATAAGGTCAGATTTGTTTTGATCATAATTATGACATTAGATAGTCTATGTCATATAAAGTCAGAAAATATGCAGTTGGAGTGTCACCATTGATTCTACTAAACTAATGGAATCAGTTGCAACTTATGAAGTATTGACTTATGAAGTTGCATAGTGACCTTATAGATTAGAAGTTTTCATATTAGTATAGTGTCTGCGGTTATCTTAAAGTATTTGGATTTGATCTCTAAATACATAGACAACTTAGTAGCTATAGCACAATACCGATATAGTGTCTGAGTCATATTGATGTAGAATTTGGATTCTGCAAAATATGAATGATGCTAGCTAAGGAAAACGATTGAGTTTGTTGGACATACTCAATTTGTTAAAGCAGACTTACTTGTTGGTGCCTACCTCTTGAGTGCTGGTGAGCTCTTGAGGGCAATGAGTATGTGATATACATTAAGATGTGTATAGGATACCATGGATTGACACTAGAGTAAGTGGGAGAAATTGTTAGGGTTGGTGCTCCGAGTGCCAATCCGGATCGTATTTATGTCCGATTCATAAATACGAGCAATTGTATTTTCCATAATATTATGTATTTAACAGTAGCACCATTGTCTTTTATATGCTTATTCGATCTAATTGCAATTAGTAATCTGATTATGATTAGATCGAAACTGAATCTGGTTTAGTGATACGTGTATATTAGACAAAGACCCCATAGGATTTATAGTATAGTGCGCAGTTACAACGTACTTTGTAATTGACATTGGGAAGCGCATTATTAGTTGTATATCCTTAAATAGAGTTCCTGGTCAAGATTTGCTTACACGGGTCGGTTAGTAAAATTCGCTGAGACCAGTACATGTCGTATATCGTGACTTGGTCCGATGGTTTATCCCAATGAGCCATGAGTCTCGGGAGACTCGTATAGATATGTAGGTGTTTATTTGATAAGACACTAAACGACTCACTGGAGATTTCCTAATAGATGGTACACCAACGTCAATAGGAATCTTCTCAAGTTGAGCGAGCATAGTGGTCCTTTGACTTGAGATACCATAGTGGGATATATGAGTTATCCTCCATACTTTGATGGCTGTCACGTCAACGATCTATTCATGATCAGACCTCCACCTGTTCGTTGGGTGTAGACTGATGCTCATGATATCTAGTGCGTATCAAGATAGGATCCGTCAGTCCTGTGTATAGGGCATAGTCATCCGCACGTGTTTGTGATCTAGTAAATCCATGGCCGTAGTATAACGTCGGAAACCAGTTCCGAGTGTTATTTCGTGATCGTAAATTGAAATTCAAGTGTATTATACCGAACGGATTTGACGTTCTCATCTATATCCCAAGTTAATACGGATGACCTGTGACGTAGGGATTATACGTATGCTATGATCTCGACTTGCATAGTTTAGCGAGATTATCCGTGGTCATCATAATTTACGAGTGGGTGGATTATGGACACGAAATCAGATTTCATGACGGATAAACCTAAACTTAGAGAGTCCCACAATATGAAGTGTACTCGTTGAGCACTTGGGCAACTCGATATGAATAATACATAATATTCATAATACTTCACTGTATTAAATGAGTTAATTCGAATCATTTAATCGTTTAAATGATAACACATGCAATATAGGATTTTGTCCGCTAATAATTATTGTGTATTTTTATTTTATACATAATATGATTAGATACACATTAATTATTCGTCAAATGAGATTTTGACACATGCAATAAATATATGTATTTGTTATTTCTTGTAAATAAAAATACATATATAATAATAATTACATTAATTGGTTATTAAAATATTTAATTGTTAAATAATTAATTAATTAATTAATTAAACTTTTCATAAATGTTGTGATACTTGTCTGACCGGTGCAATCACATGCGTATAACGCAAGCGCACGTATCGTTCAAGTAGTATAAAAAGTATCGATCCCACGAGGACTTAGTACCTAATCTATTAATTTTATGAGGTCAAATAATTACTAGTATCTAACAGGTTGATTGATTGATTTGAAATGGTGATGATTTTAAATTTAAAAACAAGTAAATAAAATTACACGAAAGTAGGTTTAAGAAAATTCAATATTAGGAAACTATCTAGGGTTGTGATTTCTTTCTAATATCTTTTAAAAGATGAAGTGATTATTTCATGTTTGTGTAATAAATCGGTTTACTAAACTGGAACACGAAATTATGCGAAAGCCTCTGTCGATGGTCAGACGCAAATACCCAGTTTAACCTAATTGAATCATATGTCTATGTCAACCAAATTACCTGGATTCATTAAGTTTAAGTTCCAATTATGGCTACCCCCGTCCGACAGGTATATGTCTATCCTGTTAGGAAATCTATTAAAGGGTTATCTATCATCAAGGAAGATCGTGGGCTATTAAGTCTAAGGCTGAAACCTAAAATTCCTTTGTCAAGTTTATTTTAGATTTACCAGATCAATCTTATTAGTGGCCAATTAACAAGACGCATTAAGCTTAAGACTTAATAAGTAAACCTTTAAATTTCCTATACTATAAAATAACCCCTTATAAACCGGTGATATTAGAATTCATCACAACCCTAGATAACTAACTTAGTTACGACACATAACTAGGGCTAGTAAAAACTTAAGAGTAAAAGACATAAAGTAAAAATGATGAAAAGTAATTGCGGTAAAGTAAAAGCTGAAAAGTAAATAAAATGCTAAGGTAAAAGGATCAACTTTTACTATTTACTATTTAGATATCTCCCTTAATATAATATATTAACTTGTGATTATTTTACCAACCAACCATATAGGCGGTAACCTGATTAAGTCAAATTAAGTCTGACCAGCCATAAAGGCGGCATCAAAATTTGTCCATGAACCTGCCATATAGGCTGTAAGAATATTTAATTACCAACCGACCAATCTGGCGGTATCCTTGGTTAGTCAGGTTTAAACCAGTTTAAAATGAATTACCAACCGACCAATATAACGGTATCCTCATTAAGTCAAATTTAAAATAGTGAATATATTATATTTAAGGGAGATTAATCTAAATAATAATATTAAAAGAATTACATTTTACCCTAGCAGGGGGAAGTTACCTCCTCATGGTTGAATAGTAAAAACTGTAAAAGTAAAGAAAGTAAATTACTATTACTATTACAGAACATAATTAAAATTAATTACAAAACTGAAATTAAAATAAACTAGATAAAAAAACTCCTTATTTATTTCAGAGAATTCAGAGAGGAAGGTACATCTGAAACTGAAATTTCGAGCTCTATTTATAGGCGTCAATAAGCCCCACGCATCGCGACGTGCACGTTTCTACTTGCGTCGCGATGTGCTGACGTGTCAAGCGCTGATTTGTCCATTTCAGATTCTTATCTACCACGTGGCAATTCGGATAAATAAGTCAATAATTTAGCTGACATGGCGCTGATGTGGCACTGACGTGGTGACACGTGGCGAAAGTGATTGTCGGCACCATATAATTGCGACACTTGGCACGCTGTGATTGGTTGATGATGACGTGGTGGTAACGTGGCACATTGACTAGGTCTTCTGCTGACGTGGATGATGACATGGCTGACATGCGGGATGATACGTGTCGACACGTGGCGATGTAGATTGTCGGCACCATAGGATGATGACACATTTCAAGGCACACGTTAGCAGATCGGTTGTGATGTTGACACGTGGCACGACACACGTTAGCAAAGTCTGGCGCACGTTAGCAAAGTCAAATTTCTCAGATTTTGACATGTGTCCCCGGTGTTGGTTTCTATAATATGTCCCAAGAAAAGATTAAGCATACATGAAATACAACAAAGAATATATATAAACATGAAGTATGGCGGAATCATACTTACAATGCTATGTTGATGAAGAAAAATCAAATCAAATGGAAGCTCCAAGGTGAATGATTTTCGGCCAAGGTGAGAAGATGTGGAAAGCTCCAAGCTTTGAGTATTCCAAGCTCTATGATGGTTTCCCTATCACCTCTTTTGATCCCTTGAAAGTTGCTAGCCTTGCATGTTCCAAACAACAACCTTTTCTTCAATCTTTTGGCAACCAAAATGGAAGAAAAATGGAGACCAAAACTGTTTCAGGTTTTCGGTCAAGAAAAGAGAGAGAAGAGAGGATTTTCTTAATTGATTTTGATACCAAAAATCAATTTATATTTATGCCATAATATTTATTAAATAATAATAAATCTATGACACAAGCCATGCAAAGGCTTAGAGTGTCAAACACTCAAATTCCATGCATAACATTAGAGTGTATAATACACTATCACCATGCAATGTATTATCAATAAAATAATACATATAATGACATGTGTCAAGTGGGCCCCACACGTTTCCAAATGAAAGTGGGCCTACGTCCACTCACGCGTTCGGGTTCGATATTTCCGAAATACCGAACTTGCATCGCGACGTTAATTAAATCGAATTTAAATAAATAATCGCTCCTAGCGAAATTATTATTTACGTCGCTTACGAATTAATTCTAAATTAACTCGTATGCCCGAATTAAAATCTAATTTTAATTTCGCGTCGAAATCGAATTTCAATTATTATTATATCGAATATAATAATCTTACTGATTAATTCCAAATTAATCGTTCTCTCTCTCTAAATAAGGCACTTTATCCGAGATAAAGTTTCTCCGCAATTAATCCAAGATTAATTAAGTTCGAATCAAATATCATAGGTGAATCTTCAGGAAGCGACCCAAGAGATCTCCAGATATGTTGGCAGTGAATACGGTCGTCGGATAATCCGAACACGCACGTACCTCGTACTACGTTCTTACCGATTCACAAGACAAGGTTGGCTTCTAGCAAAGCGCCATGCCTACCCAATTCTCCAGAAATATTCTTATAGGAATATAAGATCTATATCAAGCGTAGTATACCGTAGTATTGCGTACATCGATCCAGTATCGGATGATCACATGCTAGGCCTGGGGCTGGAGATGTGTCTGCCCCGTACGAAACATATATCGGACATCAAGCAACTAGCCTCTTAAATCGGACAATCCTGACCTGGTCATATTGTCCCGACGGTTGCAACCTTTTATAGAGTGCTAGTTCTGTGTCCTGCGTGATCATCACCTCCATATGTCTGAAGCGATACTTCCATCTTGACATTGTTGGACAA
>SKCR01021534.1:0-18066 GCA_019454045.1 Zanthoxylum bungeanum | reverse complement strand
ATCTTTCATCTGGGCGACCTCAAACCTAGTAGCGAGATCATGCAGATCATGCAGTCTATTATTTTTAACAGACAACGTGCCCTCATGCACAGTCTACAGAATATCCTAAGCATCATTGGCTATCTCAGACATTGAGATTCTCATAAACTCAGCAGAGTATACAGCACCATATATGGCATTAATTGCCTTTCTGTTCCTATTGCTAGCATCAAATTTGTCTTTGGTCCAGGTCAATTTATCTTTAGGGGAAGATACCACATCAACTATAAATTTCCACCCGTATTTTACTTTCATCCAGACCCTCTCATCTAAGGACTTAAGAAACGCTCTCATGTGATCATTCAATTGTAAATATTCCATGCCATCAAAAAATGGCAGATAATTTAATGGTTGACTACGATCCATAGCAACTGGGTCAAGGATCGAGTTTAGGTTCTGATACCAATTGAAAGTTCATAATTTACCAAGGTTTTGACCCTATGCGGAAATTATCATAATAATCAAGACAAGTTCTAACTATTGTCACTATTGGATTCTTAACAAGCAACCATAATATTAACACAATTCATATATTGCTGAATATTAAAATCAATCACACAAAATCAACATAATAATTTTGGTGACGACGTGGAAAACTCGTGCGAGTAAAAAACCACTCCGGGTATCTCGGCTATCAGCCCAATCCATTATATAGAAAAACTTACAGCGATGGTGAAGACCTATGGTGGCGACTCCACCGACTCAAGTACCTCTAAACTGCAAGAACTCAAAGAACTCCTCAAGCCCGTACCCCACGATTTTATTTAGAACCTCTGAAGTCTCTGAACGGATTCTCTCTGTAACTCTAAACGCCGGAACTCCGACTACTAAACTTCCTCCTAAAGAACTATGAAGGATTAGGAATTTTGGGTTAGGTTGTGTTTAAGGTTTATCAAAGAATGATTCTCACCATTAATAAAGAAGACAAGAAGATGAAATAAGTCTTCAAAGGTAGAATCAAAGAAGGTTGAAAGCTTTGAGAGATTTTGGATCAAAGGATTTATGTTTCAACACTTGGGGAAGGTGTCTACATGTTCTATTAATAGGTAGGGTGAAGATTTAGGGTTTTTCAAAGTGAAAATGCTGAAAAACGCGTTCAGATCACAATCATGTTCGAACGTTTACTTGAACCCACCATGAACGTGTGCCTACTGGAACAACTCGTTTGAATGCTACTCGAACGTACCACAAACGTGTGCTCTCTGGAATGTATCGTTGGAACAGTTCCTCGAACGTGCCTCAAATGTTCTCTCTGGAACATTTCATTCGAACCCAACAACGAATGTGACACTAATGCCACATGTTCAAATGCTTCAACGAACGCAACACTAACGAAAATGCTCCAATTTTGCAAAAAACCAATCCATTTGCTCCAAATTCTTCAAGACTTATTACAATTCAATTGAACTTGTTTTGTCACGGACATTACTAAAAAAAATATGGAATTAACATATATGTTGGAATTGATGCTTGAAGTACCAATTCGAATAATATATTGAACATTATATTTTATTATTTATTAATAAAATGACTATATTTTCATTTCTTGTTAATGGTAATTATTATGTCATAATGCATATTAGATTGAGTTATAAATATGCTGAGAATGACATCGATATTAGAATAGTCATGTAGTAATACTAGACGTGTGTTGGTCCGACATTGAGATAATATTACTATTATAAACTATTCTAATAGTAAATATTTCTAGTCGTCGATTTTTGAATACAGTCGACTTCTTATAATCTAGAAAACTAGCACATGTAGTATATTGGAATTGGAGTTCCAATGGTTTAACCCAATATACCATGAGAAATTGAAGCTCGTATAAACATGTGGGCATTCGTTGGAGTGAATATTGAATGACTCACATGTGATTTCTAATAGTTGGAAGTACACACCACCGTTAATAGGAATCTCATAGAGTCAAGTAGCATATGTAATCCTTTGAATATATGATAACATTGATTTTGTGTGATCCTCCATACATTGATGCCATATATGTCAGAGACTTTTTATGGTATGACCGCTAGATGTTTGTTGGGTGTGGACTGATGCACTAATTAATCAAGTGCATATCAAGATAGGATCCGTCGATCCGTATGTGTACCATAAGGGTTTAAAGTATCCATATGAGTAAGTTACGATTCTTAAGACTTTTGTCAAAGCTGATCACTTAACGTTGATCGCATATATAAAAAATGATGTTTTGATTAGTTGTAAAGAATCTTGGAAATGTCGACAATATGAGATGTGAACCTCACAAACTTGATAGTGAATCTACGTTTTCTAAACACAACTCCAATAGCCTACGACCGAGAGATTGTTAAACATATGTGATGACCTCGACCGGTATAGTTCATAATCTCATCGAGTCAAGTAGCATATGTAATCTTTTAATAATAGGATAACATTGATTTTATGTGTGATCATCCACATTTTGATGCCATATATGTTAGACACCTTTCATGGTATGATCGCTAGATGTTAGTTGAGTGTGGACTAATACACTCGTTAATCAAGTGCGTATCAAGAAAAGATCCGTCAGCTTGTATATGTATCATAAGGGGTTAAAGTATCCAAATGAGCAAGTTACGATTCTTAAGACTTTGGTCAAAATCGATCAATTAATGTTGATAGCATATATCAGAAATAATATTCTGATTAGTTGTAAAGAATCGTGGAAATATCGACAATATGAGATGTGCGCCTCGGAAACTTGACAGTGTAATCTATGTTTCTTAAGCACAACTCCGATAGCCTACGACCAAGAGATTGTTAAACATATGTGATGACATCGACCTGTATAGTTAATAAAGGACGTTCGTGTTCTTCGCGAATTCAGAGGTGGCCGAATTGCGTACATATAAGCTAGGCTTATATGAAGAACATTTGTGGACTTAGAGAGTCTCACAATATGAAGTATATTCGTTGAGCACATGAGTAGCCGATGATTTTTGATAACAAATAAGATTTGATATTATAATTATCAAACAAAGTAATTAAATGTTATCGGATAACATTAATTATTTACTTTGACTTAATTAGATTAATTGGATTAATCCAAAATCACACAAGGATTTTATTGTAACTTCATAAATATCTCTACCATTGGAGGATATTGTAACACCCCAACCTATAACCACCTTACCCAATGGAGTTTAGAGCCGGAATGCTACCTACATTTTTATTCTAACCTTAAATTACCCAAACGCTTAAACAAATAACCCAATATTATTAAATTAATGCTCAATCATAAAAGACAAATAACGCACTTATAGTCTCAAGTTGTAACATAAAGTGTACCGCATAAACGAAAGTATCAAACTAGGTCTTCTGAAACCTAACCATCCCGGAGACTTATTATTTTAATGCCCTAAACTGCAAATTAAGAAATATACGATTCCTTGTCACATGACTCACTGTCATGGATCCGTCGCGCAACCAATAACCACTAAATCAACATATTCTTCCAAAATGTGATCACCTGCACAACAGGACACAGTGAGCCTAGCCAAATAAGAAATTTTCATGCATGAATGCAATGATGTTCCTTTTAAAAATGCAATCCATTGAAAAACTTCGATTCTAATATTAACCATTACCAATTGATAAACCTTTTACAGTTAAATGGTCATCGGTCTCGGTATATGTTACAGGACAATCGATTGAGATTTTAATATTCTACATCAGAACATATTTAACCATTACCATAGATAATCATCCACCATTAACTGTTACCAAAATATTACCATAGGTAATCATTTACTAAATCATTACCATAGGTAATCCTTTACCATCAACCTTTACCAAAACCATTACCATGTACCCTCCTCTTAGCAATTATACCAAGTTCGTTGAAATTCATTTCAAACCATTTCCAGTAAAAATTAAAACCATGACGCTACACATGTCATTACCCAAATAGCTTATGCATTACACATGATGTGAGAGATGCAATAAAAATGAATAGTATGCACAGTAACAGGAAACAACTATATAATATTCACAGTAAAAATATATAATTTTAATAATCCAACTCGACCCTAACATCATTCAACAACTACATCAAACATACTACTCAAGTCGATACATTAATCCTGTGGTACATTTGGACAAAATTATTTACCTCTACGAGAATCTCGCACTACGTACTTAGTTCGTTAACCCGTTCTTGAAATAGATACGTATCAAGCTATTAAAAATATCCATATATAATTTAATATCCTTACAATCTTTATTATTTAACTACTTGACTACTATATAATTATATTTTGCTTATTATCGATATATATATATATAGATATATATATATATATATATATATATATTACATAATATTTTATTTAGTCATTTATTTATTTTATTATTAATTTTTTCGGTCGCTGACATCAGCATCCCATCTGCTGACATCAGCGCCAACGACCCTTTTGCTTTTGTTGATGTCACGTATGACGTCACGCTGACATCACTAGCGGTGAAACCAGCAGTGTCTGCTGTTGGTTTTCTTCAATCAACACGCAGTTTACGTGTTGATTGAATGAAATAATAAAATAGGTACGTACGAAAGAAAAGAAGGCAAAAGAAAGTGGGATTAAAATATTCAAAAGCAATCACTTTACTATAAACTTATTGCAATGTTCTCAGCGTTTTGTTGTAATTTTCTTTGGGTTGGAGTCTGCCGCTGAAGCTTTGAATTGTAACATAAAACGAGAGGTAATAAGAGTCGGCTACTACTGATTTCTTTAATTTAGGGTTTTTGTGTTATTATGTGAACCCTACTTTATTTTTATACTACTAATTATTTGACTATTTGCTTTTTAACCCCTATTATTTAATTTAATTTTGTGGTTATTAGCCTAATATTTATGATTTCCATTAGTGTACCCGATATTATTCCACAACCAATTTAATTTTCTAACTTTCATAACTATTTCATTTTAACTTTATTTTCAACAATTTTTGCACCGAAATTTTTTATTTTTTTGTGTAGAATTTATTAATAGTACTTTCAATCTATTTTGATATTTTTAAAATACCTACCATCAATATCCAGAACCCTAGTCTATTTCTACCTAATATTTGAGTCACATACTCAAAATTTCAATTATTTATTCAAATCATTATACGATTATACAACCTACTGCGAGGTATTACAGTCTCCCCCTTATAAAAATTTCATCCCCAAAATTTATTTAGTTGAATAGCTCTGGATACCTAGCTTTCATTTCTCCCTGTGTTTCCCATGTTGCTTCTTCGAACTTTTGATTCCTCCAAAGAACTTTCATGAGGGCGATTTCCTTATTTCAAAGTTGCTTCACCTCTGTTCCTAAAATCCAGATTGGTTTCCCTTCATAGGTCAAGTTTGGGGTCAGTTCCAGGGGTTCATAATTCAACACATGACTCAGATCCTCAATGTATTTCCTTAGCATTGATATGTGGAAAATATTGTGAACTCGCGCCAAAGATGGTGGTAAAGCCAAATGGTATGCTTTGCACCCACCTTGTCGAGTATTTCAAAGGGACATATGTATCGCGGGCTTAATTATCCTATTTTTTTGAATCTCATCACCCCTTTCATAGGCGTCAGTTTCAGAAATACATGGTCTCCTACCTCAAATTTTAGCTCTTTCCTTCCCCTGTCGGCGTAGCTTTTCTGTCGGCTTTAAACTACCTTCATCATTGCTCGGAAGCTCTTGACCACCCTCTTAGTTTCTTGCATTACTTCTGATTTTCTTATTTAATCATTTGTCTTTCTAGATATCTTGCATCACCCACTTCGTCCCAATGAGTAGGTTATCTGTATTTTCTACCATATAATACCTCGTATGGTGCCATGCCAATGGTTGCTTGGTAGTTTTTATTGTAAGAAAATTCCACTAAGGGAAAATATCGCTCTCATTTTCCTGACCAATCCATTACACAAGTCCTTAACATGTCTTCCAAAATCTGTATAACCCTTTCAGATTTTCCATCATTTTCTTGGTGAAATGTTGTTCCAAATTCTAATTTGGTTCCCATGGCCTCATGGAAACTTTTCCAGAACTTTGAAGTAAATCTGGGGTCACGATCTGACACAATAGAGACATAGACTCCATGCAACCTTACTATCTCTTTTACGAACAGGTCTGCGTATCGATCTACACTATATGTGGTCTTTATGTTGGAGTTGGTGCTTGGAGCGCCAATCTGAATGATGACTTGTATATTTTATTATTTATTAAAAAATAACTATGTTTTCATTTCATACCTTATTAATGGTATTGTAATTATGCATATTAGATTGATGTATAAATATGATGAGAATGACATCGATCTCAAAATAGTATTGTAGTAATACTGGACACTAGGTAGTTCGAAATTGAGATAAATATTACTATCATAAACAATTCTTAAAGTAAATATTCTTAGTCGTTGGTTTTGAAATACGGTCGAATTCATATAACCTAGAAGACTAGCACATGTCGTAAATTGAAATTGGAGTTCCAATGGTATAACTTCATGTACCTGTATGGGTTTATCGGACGGAAGCACGATTATCGGGCAGAATCGATTTTTAATATTTTTATCAATCTCGATGAATAATCGATATCGTATACCAATTATAAATAAAGATTTTTCCTTAAACACTCATGAAATTCATAGGTATCATAATTTCATCAAATTATCATTTTATCCCTAATATGATTTTACGGAAAATTCCCAAAATACTTATGGAATAATTCTAAAAATTCTAGAAACTTTTCCTACGTATTATTATACATCCAATTACATCCACAATAACTCAATTTCACAAATTAAGTCAATATTGAATTAATTAAAAATTAATCAAATTAATTCTCAAATTGATTCAATTAATATCCATAACCAAATACAATTAGGCCAATCTATAGAGTCCCACTATAAATTAACTCTAAAATAATTCTAGGTCACTTATGAGTGGCTAATATAACTATAGAATGACAATTTTGTGTCCTACATAATAATTAGAGTTAATTATATTAATTAGCCTAACTAGTTTACACATGCATAATAAGCTAATCAATAGGGTTTCTAACATGCTACATACATAAAATGAGCATAGATTAAAAGCTACATCATATGTTTCATACTTGGAACTAATTGAAATAAATTTTCAATGCAAAGAAAAATGAGGAATTACCTTAATTCCTTGTAATATTTGTTGGAGCTCCAAATCTTAATTTTCCATGCTTCAATTTGATGACAAGCAAACCCATATGAAAATCTCTAATTTTTCTCTCTCAAATGAAACCATTTCATAGCAAACAAATCAAGCTAAAAAGCATAGCCCCTAATGATCGAATGGACATCATCCTTCATCAAAATGGCTGAATGGGCAATTCATCATTTCATAAGCAAATGGCCAAATGGCCTATCACTTCAGCAAATGAAAATGGTCGATTGGCCTTTTATTCACTTTGTAAGCTAATGGCCAAAATGGATTATTTCTCCAGCAAATGCAAATGGCCATTAAGCCAAGATGAATGAAAATAAATCTTTTATTCTCACTCACCTTCATTTTGTTTCAGCCGAAAGTCACCCAAAAAATCCAAATTGAAAGCACACTCACCATTTTATTTGGAACAATTTGGAGTGAACCACAAAATGAAAACCTATGGGCAACGGGTCGAAACTTGGCTTTAAATAGTATGGGGTATTTTATCATTTCCATCTTTACAACACTTGGCTAAAAAGAATCCACATATGTTCTAAAAATATGGTCTAAATTTTGCCACACCATATGCTTATCCACAAAGCATAAAAAGATAGAATATGCTATAATTAAAATTAATTAACATTTAATTAATTAATAATCATTATATGTGACAAAAATAACTAATTAACATTAGACATGTGTCCATCACAAATAAAAATTAATTAGCCATATGCAAAATTAATTAATCAAATAATAATTATTTGATTAATTAATCTACATTTACAAGTGTTATTCTCCAATTAATACTAATGTGTATCTAATCAAATTATGTATCATATACACATACACATTAAATACTAAAATACCACAGTATGTGTAATATTACGAATAATCAAATTACCCATAATTAATTGCCCTAGTGCTCTACGAGTTTTTTTTATTAGCGGAACTCTATAGGTTCATGTGTATCTGTCACAGAAATAATTTATGTATCCGTAATTCGCCCACTCGAAAATTACGACGACCACAAATAAATATGTTGAACCATACAAGTTGAGGTCATCGTATATGTATAGTCCCTCTGTCACTGGTCATCTGAATTATATCGGAGATATAGATAAAAAGTCAAATACCCATCATGTACAGTTCTGTAAGTCGCGACATATAATCATGATTCTCTACATAAATACTCGGAATAGTTCCGCAGTATACCATAGCCAAGGATTTTAGAGTATCACGAAGTGGATGCCTATATCCCCTATATGGGACTGACAGATCCTCTTTGGATACATCACATGATATCTAGAGCATTAGTCCACACCCAACAAACAGATGGAGGTCTAATATAAAAAGATCATTGACGTGACTGCCATCAAAGTATGAAGGATAGCTCACACATCCACAATGGTATCTCAAGTCGAAGGACCATTATGCTACTCGACTCGACATTCCTTTTAATGTAGGTGTACCCTCTAGTAGGAATATTCCGGTGAGTCGTTCAATATTTATCAAATAAACACCTACATGTCTATACGAGTCTCCAAAGACTCATGGTTCATTGGGACAAACCATCAGAACAAGTCTCAATATACGACATGTACCGGTCTCTGTGGATTTTCCTAACCGACATGTGTCAGTAAATCTTGATCAATAACTTTATTTGAGAATATATCTCTATTAGTGACACCTCCCAATGTCAATTACAAACTATGTTATAACTGAGCACTACCATATATATTCTCCGGTCTTTGTCTAACTTACATATCACTAACCTTTTAGTTTCAACCTAATCTAAATTAGATCAAACATATATATATATATATATATATATATATATATATATATATATATATTATATATATATATAATAAGACAAAAGGTGCTACCTTAAATACATAATATTATGGAAAAATTAATGGTTCATATTCATGAATCGATCATAAATATGATCCGGATTGGCACTCAAAGCACCAACTCCAATAGTACCATGAGCTTTGGAAGCTCGTATAGACGTGTAGGTATTGGTTGGACCGAATTCTGAATGACTCACATGTGATTCCTAATAGTTGGAAGTACACACCATCGTCAATAGGAATATCCTCGAGTCGAATAGCATATGTAATCCTTTGACTATATGATAGTAATTATTTTGTATGAGATCCTCCACACTTTGATGTCATGTATGTCAGAAACCTTTCATGGTATGGCCTCCAGATGTTCGTTGGGTGTGGACCGATGCACTTGTTAATCAAGTTTGAATCAAAATAGAATCTGTCGACCCGTATGTGTACCATAATGGGTTTAGGTATCCATGTAAGTAAGTCACAATTCTTAAAACTCTAGCCAAAGTTGATCACCTAGGGTGGATCGCATCAATTGTAAAGAATCGTGGACATGTCAACATAATATGTGCACCTTGGAAACTTGACGGTGTATTCTATGTTTCCTAAGCACAACCCGGATATCCTACGATGGAGGGATAATCAAACATATGTAATGACCTCGACTTGTATATTTCAAAAAGGTCGTTCGTGTTCTTCGTGAACTCGAAGGTGGCCAAATTACGTACTTATTAGCTAGGCTTATACAATGAACGTGTCTGAACTTAGAGAGTCCCAATATGAAGTGTACTCATTGAGCACTTAGGTAGCCGATTAATTTCGATAAAAGATAATATTCGATATTATAATTATCAACTAAGATAATCAAGTGTTATTGGATAGTATTATTATTTACTTTGACCTAATTGGATTAATTCAATATTTACACAAGGGCTTTGTGATAATTCCATAATTATCTCTACCATCTGAGGATATTATGGTGATTTCAAATATGTAATTATATGTGTTTTTGATTTGATTTAATTGGATTAAATCAAAATTGCAAACGTTGAACTAATCCATTTCCTAATCTTTGTCTTGATTTAATTGGATTAAATCAATGTGGTAGACAAAAGTGATTAGTCACACCTAATTATACATATTTGGACAAATTATATTAAGCCCAAATAAAAGTTGATTAGAACTTTTATTAATTAAAAATTGCCTAAGTTTTGCTATAAATAGCAAGATTTTAATTGAACAAGCAATTTCTTGGAGAAATTAGCCAAAGTTAGAGAAGTGTTTATAGAAGCTTTGTGAGGTCTCTATAATATTTCATCTAGGAGAAATCAAGATTGGATCTTGGAGTGAAGCTTGCTAGCATTGGAATCAAGACTGGATCTTGGAGTGAAGCTTGCATACCTTGGAAGTTCTCCAACCATTTCAACAAAGGAGAAGAAGATTGGATCTTTGTATCCAGCTTATTAGGTAATATATGATCTTCTCATAAGCTATGTTCTTCATTAGTGAGTTTTCATTAGTGATACATATAGTAATGAATTATGTATTGGATGCATGATTACATAGCTTAAAGTTGAAATAATGCTAATAAATTATGTTATGATGTTTGGAAGTATACACACAATATACTTGTAATTAGGTCAAATATGTTCATGTTGGACACGGAACAATTAATAAGATTTTGGAACTCTTTATTAAAGCTTTGAGCTATGGCTACCATTCTAGAATCACTTGACCACCTTTGGGTGAATTAGAATTGTTCATGAGACATTTCATAGTGGGATTCTAAATTGGTTTATCTTTTGATTCAAACAAATTTATATATGTATTCTAATAAATTTATGTTAGTTGTATAACATGTGTTATGGTTGATTTTGATGTTAAAAATTGGTTTTAAGTTGTATTGAAATTATAAGAGAAAATTGGAAGTGTTTAAGATTGATTTGAAGGTTGAAATTTCTCACTGCCCATGAGAGGGTCACGACACTGAGCATCAGACATTCAGGCATCACGACTCTCACCCTTGCGTGTCACGACACAAGGATGTTGAGCTCTCGCACATTGCTCTCACATATTTCGGAGTCGTGACTCCCAATCCTCCGCGTCCGAGAGATAATGAACACTAAAACTTTATTTTCTTCGTTTCGGAGTTTTCATACTCCAATTTGGTCCCCGTTTTTTCCTATGGACTGGTATCAGAATGTATTTTTCATTAAAATATTTTAAAATATTTTACAATACACCTATCCCTAATATCGTTGGGTTAGATCTACTTCTATTGTGCGGTGAACCGATCCGACCCTAGGGGTTCCACAACAGCCCCAACAAGGCCTTAGTAAGCGGGTCTAATATGTTGTCTTGTCCTTAAATCTTTAAGAACATAATTTCTTTCGTTCAATGATTTCTATAATCATGTGATATTTCATTTCCACGTGTTTAGACTTGGAATGCGCTCTCAGCTCCTTAGCTTACGCAATGGCTTTGTTATTATCACAGTACGGTGAGATCGAATCTGTAATATTAGCCACAATGTCAAATTCTGTGATAAAATTTCTAATCCAAATAGCTTTTTTAACAGCTTCTGAAGCCGCTATAAATTCTGTCTCAGTGGTGAAATCAGTTGTTGAGTCTTGCTTTGAACATCGCTAGCTAACCGAACCACCATTAAGGGTAAATATATATATCCGGATGTAAACTTTCTATCATATGAATCTCCCTGGAAGTCGGGTTATGTATAACCTTAAATTGTAGCTCATCTTCTCCATATATGAGAAGCTTATCCTTAGTACCCCTAAGATATTTCAAGATATGTTTCACGGCTCTCCAATGATCATTACCCGGATGAGATTGATATCAGCTAGTCACACTAATACCGAAACTGATGTAAGATCTTGTTATATAGCATAAGATACATAATGCTTCCAATAAAAGAAGCATATGGCAAGTTAGAAATTCTAACTCTTTCTTCCTTAATCTGAGGTGACATTTTCTTCGAAAGATGTATGTCGTATCGAAAAGACACATTTACTACCCTACAGTTATATTATTCAAATTCTAAGTAGCTAATTTATTTTTGCTAGGGTTAATGGTGAAGTTTTTAATATGAAAATATAGATTAATCTCCCTTATATTATAAATATAAATTATAATCTAATGATTATTACTTAATTTAAATCTAGATTATTATTAACAAACTTGGTTACTGTCTGATCGGCGTGATCACACACGTATAACGCAAGCGCACGTATCGTTCAAGTAGTATAAAATTATCGATCACACGAGAACTTAATACCTAAGTTATTAATTTATAAAGTCAAATGTTTACGAGTATCCAATAGATTGGTGGTTTGATTGGATGGTGACTTAAAACTAAAACAAGTAAATAAAACAGTACGAAAGTGAATTAAAGGTAAAATCAATATTATTAAACTATCTAGGGTTGTGAATTCTTCCAATATCTTTTAAAGATGAACTAGTTATTTCACGTTTATGTAATATATTGGTTTATTAATCTGGAACATGAATTTATGCAAAAGCCTCTTCCGATGGTCAGATACAAATACCCAATATAACTCAGTTAATCATATTCCTATGTCAACCAATTACCTGAATTCATTAAGATTAAGTTCCAATTATGGCTACCCCCGCCCGACAGGTATATTCCTATCATGTAAGGAAATCTATTAAGGGTTATCTATCCTTAAGGAAGATCGTGGGCTATTGAGTCTAGGGCCTTAAACCTAAAATCCATTTTCAAAGTTCATTTTAAGCATACCAGATCAATCTTATTAATGGTCAGTTAATAAGAAGTATTAAGACTAAGACTCAATAAATAAACCTTTATATTACCCAAACCGTAAAATAACCCTTTATAAACCAATGATATTGTAATTCATCACAACCCCGGATAATATGTTTAGTTACAAAATATAAGGATTACTAAACACTTAAATAAACAAAACATCATAAAAATAACTTGGAGATAAATAAAAGTAAAATTATAATAATGAAAAAAATATTGGGGTTAGAGGATCCACTTTTAATATTTCAAAATTAGAAATCTCCCTTATTGTCAATGTTTACCGATTAATTAATTATATTTAACCAGATCATAAAGGCGAAAATTCCATTTGTCTCAATTAAATCCAACCGACCATATAGGCGGTAACAAAGATATTACCTAAACCGACCATATGGGCGGAAACTACATCTGGAATGTAAAACCGACCATATAGGTGGTAAATAAGGTTATCACCTAAACCGGCCATATCGGTGGTAACTAATTAATCCAAATTTTAATTAAAATAAGAGAGATTAATCTAATTTATTATATTAAAAGTCGCACCCTTTCACCCCAACAGAATGAGATTACCTGCTCATGCTGTAAATAAAAACACACAAAATTTAATTAAATAAATAAAAAGAAAATACAAGAAAACTTAAATAAATACACAAGTCACTTTCCTTTAGGTTTTCATGGAGAAATTCCTCTAAAGAAAGCATGGAAAATTTACAAAGTTTAGCTTGGTATTTATAGGCAAATCTAAAGGCTTCCACCAATTTCTCCACCAAACATGGCACTAAACATGGCATCAAATCCTCCACCAAACATGCTAGAATGTTTGGTGGAAGTTTGACAATTTTTATTTTTTTATTATTTTTTTTGAAAATAATTTTAATAATTACACATAACACACTTTGAATGTTTTATCAATTTTGGTCATGAAGACTTCAGAATTCGAAATTATTATGAACTTCAAAGTTTTAGATCTTTGAGTATTCTTTAATCTGGAACTTGCATCACCTCAATCCGATATCAGAGTAAAAAGTTATGGCCAAAATATGACAATTGCGCAAAGATGGAATTTCCGAAATTGTACTTCTTTAGAACGTCATTTCAAGTTTCCAACCTCAAAAATCCAAATGTCAAGTCCAGTTTTTGCCCTTATTTGTTCCACATTTCGTCCGAAATGATTCCATTCAGTCCCAATTTTATTTATCTGCAAAATAAACTAAAACACATTAAAATGTTCATCAAACCCGAGAAACGAAACAAAATATTAGGTAAAAGGGGCGATAAATATTGATATTTTCCGCTCATCACACCCCCAAACCTAACATTTTGCTAGTCCTCGAGCAAAACAAAAAAATAAATTACAATAAATAACTAAAATTAAACTAAGAAACTTTCGTAGGGATAATAATTGCATTTAGTGTATGCAACAAGCCTTTAAACCCCTAGGTGTCCTTAGTGGACGAGTTGTAGTCTCGTGAGGGCTTACAGTGACGATACCCATAAATGTCAATCTAATGAACACAAAAGCAAAAAGACAAGAGAAAAGAGAATAAACAAGTTAGTGACTAAACAAGTGAAACTTTTTATCCAAGTTAGTAGTTGTTTTCTTTCTTTCAAAATTACCAAATAAATAAATTCTCCGATTATTTTTACCATTCTTCATATACACAACCAACAAGGTATTAATCAAATAATTGTGCCCACAATATTCATAAGTGTAATTGAAAATAGAGTAATATTTTTGTCCTAAAGTTATATCAGAATTCACACATTTTTAGCAATGTATTGTTAATTTTTATTTGCATAAAATAAAGAAAGCAACATCTTCCAATCCATGTAACGAGCTTTGGGCCAGTGACTCCCAAACCAGTTGGTTTTAGGGCACTAGGTGTTAAGACACCCATACAGACTTAATTACTCGGATTTCAGATGTTTCTTTTTATTTTTATAAAATCTTTGATCCATGTAGTGAGCTTTGGGCCAGCGACTCCCAAGTCAGTTGGCTTTAGGGCACTAGGTGTTAAAACACCCATACGAACTTAATGACTCGGATCTCAGATTTTTTTTTGCATAAAAATAAAGAAAACAACATCTTCAATCTATGTAATGAGCTTTGGGCCAGTGACTCCCAAACCAGTTGGCTTTAAGGCACTAGGTGTTAAACACCCCTACGGACTTAAACACTCGGATCTCAAACATTTTTTTATACATTTTTTTTATTCCATTGTTTTTTAGATGTTTCCTCCAATTAAACTAGAGCACTGAATATTACAAACTTTTCAAATACATCTCATGGCTGTATGTTACCATGCATATTGATAATACATGTCAACTGAACATATGAAGTCAGTATTATGGAGAATTCATAAATTAAATAATTCAAAAGGAAATAAACAAAAATAACTTGTTACGGAATATGTTGAGATACGTCTCAGGAGTGAAAATTCCTTACACAGCTATCTCACACCAATTTCATCTGATTAATCAAATTAAAAACACAAAAATAAAATATTTTTTTGAATTTTTTTGAATTTTTTGACCAAAGATAACACGATAAAAACAAGATACTAGTCAACATTCACCTCCCCAAACCTAAATGAGACATTGTCCCCAATGTCTTAAAAGTAGAAGATGAGTTTATAAGATAATACATGGTTAGCTAAAATTCTACGTCTAAAAATATCAATTAACGGTTAAGATCCAGATTCATCCGACGCTTTTTACCACGATCGTTATCAGACCGGTTTATCTTGGAAAGGATGTGGTCAATTTATGGTTCAAATGCTAAGACTTGGTCAATTAAATCATGGGCAGTTCTGGCAGTAAAGAGGAGTTCTTTTACAGGTTTTGACACGAACCCATTTCTCCGGGCATCATCAAGAAACACATAAAGAAAATCATAAAATCAATCAACATTAAATAGTCCAATTGGTTCTGGTGTATGTTCAGGTTCGCCCAAGATAGTACTGTACAAATTTCCTCCATCGTACCCAAGCCACCTGGAAAAGCAAAAAAAAGCATCAGCACGGTTAATCATTTCTACCAGTCATTCAGGCATACCTGGTATGATAAGTTCCTCTCCGTTTGATGGTCATATCAGATTCGCCTCTACCAAGGGTTTTGTGATGATTCCCAGAACTTGACTACCTCCTTCCTATACGGCCATTGAAACGTACCCCATTAGTCTATGATTTCCACCACTAAATACTAGGTGTATATTCCTTTCAGCTATAACTCGACCCAATTCCTATGCTGCCGCTACGAATTCTGGTTTAGAACCAGCAGTAGTACCCGCAAAACATACAAATGTTTACAACTCGTCTTCTTGAAGTTGTTTCCATTTTTTTATGTATTTTTTTCTTAAGTCTGGATGCCTTCAAGAGTGCAATGATGAGTTTAATATATAGAACCTTTGATCATCAGAAGTCTCATTCATTCCAAGCGAGCTTTATAGACTTTCATCAGAGAGTTTTGAGGGAGAGAAGGAAATTTTTGTGAAGATTTGGGAGAACGTCTTCCATCCTTAAATGTGACTTTACCTACAAAAATTAAACACACAAAAAATAAAACACACCAAATCTGAATATATACACAATTTGCATAGGTTGCCTCCCTGCTAGCGTTAAGTTTAATGTCGTCAGCTAGACATGACTGCCTGAATGTTAGGCTGGATCTGAAAGTGTTACACTTTCTTTTTGTCACTCAATTGATTCTCCCCAGTAGTGCTTGACACGCTGACTATTCACTTTGAATGTTTCATTGGTGTTGGGATCAAGTAACTCAACTGCTCCATATGGTAAAACCTGAGTAATCACAAATGGACCTGACCACCTTGATTTCAACTTTCCAGGGAAAAGTTTCAACCTTGAATTGTATAACAACACCTGCTGCCTTGGTTCTAGTTGTCTGATAAGTGGTATTTATATCACTATTCCCACTCATTTAACTTAATATTTTGAATAGTTTCTTGAGTTTTATGAACGTTTTGATGTGTTTTATTGTTATCTGCAGATAAATAAAGTTTGGACAGCACTGGAGGCAATTTGGGCAAAACCGGACAAAAATGCGTCAACAGGGATATTTTCGTCTTTGCGCGTCGCGATGCTGGAACACTGCGCGCCGCGACGCCCAGCGTGAGCCGAATCTGCTAACATGCGCCTGGTCAACGGTCAACAATTTGAGAAGTTTTGACTTTGCTAAAAAGCGCCGTGCCACGTGTCACCATCACATCCCATCTGCTAACATACGCCGTGCCATGTGGCATCATCATATGCTGCCGACACTCAGACTTGACACGTGTCGCCTCGTCATCAGCCAAATCATCGGTCAACAAGTCAACCTTGCCACGTCATCGCCACGTAGTCGCCACATCGTCGCCGCGTCAGCATGACGTCATCAATGACGTCATCACAATAATTGAGAATTAGCCGCCTTGACACGTGCCGACAGTGAACAGTCAGCCGCCTTGCTACGTGTCGCCTTCTCATCGTGCCACGTCGACAAATCCAGCGTCGCGACGCTGAGGTCCTTGGCGTCGCGACGCGCGAACAGTGAAAAATTTTCCTATAAATAGAGCGCAAAATTTCAGATTTTAGTACACCATTCTCTCACTTCTTCTATGTAATTAGGGAGTGTTTCTCTCTCTAAATTTCTTTTAATTTAGTTTTGTAAATTTTAATTACGTTCTGTAATAATAATAATTTACTTTCTTTATTTTACAGTTTTTACTATTCACTATGAGGAGGTAACTTCCCTATGCTAGGGTGAAAGGTAATTATTTTACTATTGCTATTTAGATTAATCTCCCTAAAAATAATATATTTACTATTTAAAATTCTGATTATATAAGGAATACCGCTATATTGGTCGGTTGGTAATTTAATTTTAATCTGGTTTAAACCTGACTAATCAAGGATACCGCTATATTGGTCGGTTGGTAAATTTATTTTCTGTTGGTTTGAACCTGATTAATCAAGGAAACGCTATATTGGTCGATTGGTAAATTTATTTTGGTACCGCCTTATGGCTGGATTATGGACAAATATTACCACCTATATGGCTGGTTGGACTTAATTTGACTTAATCAGGATACCGCCAGATTGGTCGGTTGGTAAAATATTATCACAGTTTATATATTATTTTATGGGAGATATCTAAATTAGTAGTAGTAAAAGTAATTCCTTTTGCCTTAGCATTTTATTTCATTTGTAATT
>SKCR01021533.1:0-17802 GCA_019454045.1 Zanthoxylum bungeanum | reverse complement strand
CATACAAAGGTGATAGGGAAACATTCCCTAGAGTTTGGAATCAAAGAACTAGCTTGGAAGCTCAACATACATTAAAAAGGAGGGCTTGGAGCAACTACACAAAAGTTTGAAAATTTTGTTATCTCCTACCTCCACTCAACCGAGCAATGTAAGTATTTTCCACTACTTTACTTTGCATATTCACATGATTTCATGATTGATGATCTTGGTTATAGTTCTTAGAGAACCTAATAAATAATGTGACTAAAACGAATATCGATGTGAAATACGTGCGACATAATAACTTTAGAGTTAATTTTGACCTTACATAAATTCGAATTTTAGAAAATTTATTGATGATGAAGTTATATGAATATATGTTAATTGTATGTGTAATTATATATGTTATGATTTGATGTCCGATGAAATAGATATTAGTGTTTGAAAATGGCTAATTTGAAATTAATATTCTCTTACAAATGTAATGGTCTTTTTTCATTTTTGGTCGAAAAATATCGACAATAGATATTATTTTAAAGCTTATTATTTATAATTTATAATATGTAAAAAATTTCATAAAATACTTTATATTTTTGGAGATATTGTATGAAACGATTTGTCGCTCGGTGGAAGTGTGTTAGGCAACAGGATCGACCTTGAAAATTTTTTTATGCTCTCCCTCCTCAATGCTAAATATGTCTAGCCCCTTTAGCAGCTGTTTGCTGTTATTTTTTATGAACAATAATAATTTTATTGTTCACGCTACAGTGCTCAGGGTCACTATTCATGTTATTGTAACGACCGAGAATTTCAACTACTGTTATATTGTGAGATGATTGTCACATAATATAAATCTTATTTGGAAATATATACCCTCATGAGATGACTCTGGGAACAATCGGTAAATTCTTGGAGAATTCGATATTAGATGCCACGATGTTCCACTCCAGATAGCTCATGGTATTTGGGCCGTAACGTTCTCATACGAACTCTGATTTTTATAATTTTATATCATCAGAAATCTGAGATCGAGATCTACAACTTTTACGTTGAATATTTTTCCAAATTCAAACCATAAGCAAGCCGAAAACATAAGTCAAAAATTTGGGTGAATAGTACTGCGGGTCTATCTTGAAAAATCTCAAACTTTCTCCACATTTCTACATTTTTCTCTATTAATCCAAATATCAAATAAGCCCTAGTATATAAGGAGATTACTATTCAATGTTTCACAAAATTAGAAATGAAGAAGAAGAAGAAAGAAAATATGATGAAGAGGAAAAGAGAAAGAAGAAATAAGAATAAAGAATAAAGAAGAAGAAAAAGAAAGAAAGAAAGAAGAAGCAAGTACTAAACAATCATTCATCAAACAAAGAAGAAGAAAAGCTACCTTGGAGACTTGAGGAATGAAGGAAATCAAGAGAAAAAAAGGTAAGGAGACTTGACCCAAATTGTTATATAATGAGTTTTGAAGTTTTGATTATTATAGTAAGTTAGTGACTTGAATATGATGATGAATAAGTGGTTATGGTGTCAAGGAATGGTGATTGTGGGAAACCCTCAATTTGTTAAATTTTGGGTATAAACTAAATAGAATGTATAGAATGGATATGAGTTAATGTTGAGGATGATATTGATGATATTTTGGGTGTTTAATGTTGTTATTGCTTGTGTGTTATTGTAGAAGTTGAGAATCTATTTGAATGTTGAGATTTTGGTCCTGAATTCAGGTCTGCGTCACGACGCATAACCCTCGATGTCGTGATGCGTACTAGAAAATCAAGATAGATTCATTTCTGGTTTGGCTACATCGCAATGAGCAAGGACTCGCGTCGTGACTCAAACTGGAATTTTTGTGCATAAGTTTCTGGAACCGTACGCATCTCGACGCGCAAGATTCTGTGTCGTGACATGAAGATAAAAATTTTTCCCAAATCAATTTCAGTTCATCCCAGATTCAGCCTAGCGTGTTAAGGGCCATCCTAAAGAACTCGTATTAGCTTCTCTGCATATAGTACATCATAATATAGATATCATGCGCCTTGAGTGATAATACATGTTCAAAAGATTAAATTTAACCTAGTTCCGAAGCATATTCCACGACTTATATTCTAATTAATTTCTCAATGATAGATCATCGCAGGAACCGCAATTCCATTCGACAAGTGGCATAGCACCAGCCAAATTTCAGACCAGTGAGTGGACACTTTCTTTTAAATTTATTTTCATTATGTTGTTGTCCATATCAGACTTGTTTTTCGCTATTAGAGTGTTAGCCAATTTTATTATCAGTTGTATTTTATTTAGCATGTTTTTAGAAATGATTTAGAAAAGAAATGTTTTTTAAAACATGAGTTTTATGTTTTAGAGACATGGGGAAAAACCCACCTCAGTATGTAACTTGATTAATATATAGAATTGACGGACATCACATGTGCACATGTAGAGGACTAGGGGGACGGTGATACGTAACGCCCCCAGATCCTAGTTCAGGACTAGGGATGATAGATGCCTCTAGATCCTAGTTTCAGAGATTGGAGGGTAGCATAGATCTGCACCCCCAGTTCTAGTTCAGTGGCTTGGGGGACAACGATACGTAACGCCCTAAGACCACTAGTTTCAGGGACAAGAGTGACATGCTTTGGGAGACGGCGATACGTAACGCCCCAAAGTCATGGATTTGCACTCCTAGCTCTAGTTAGGCGTATGGGGGGACAGCAATATGTAACACCCCATACGTCAGGTTTTCAGAGACAGATACAGATTTCAGTAATAGTTTTCCGATACAGTTTTCAGAAAAGGTTTTTAGAAAAGAAAGTTTTTAGAAAACAATAGTTTTATAAGAACTTTCAAAAAAGATAAATTTTACAGAAAGAGTTCAGAAGAGATTTTCAAAAAGAAACCCAGAGTTTTCAGACAGAAAAAAGAGTTTTTGTATAAAGCTATTTCTTGAACTTTGGATTTAGAACCGAATATTTTTGTAACAATATTTTCAGTTTTCGTCCAATCACTTAGATCGTTCAAACGATCTAACCCCCTCCCAGTGTTTTAATTTTACAGAACCCCGGAGGACGAGCTCGGGAGGATGGATACTAATGGAAGTCACTGCAGGGTTTGAGTCCACCAGAATGTGTATAGAGTTTCAGTATTGTCAGAGTCAAAGTAAAAGTTATATGCCATGCATTGTATAGAATAAGTTATTGAAATGTGCTAATGTGTTTATTATCACAGTTGTGATGTGTAGTTCTAATGAATACACTATATGAGTATTTGAGATGCATTTTATGTTGATGAGTCAGGGAAATGGTCCCTATGCATTAGAAAGTCAGTTGAGATTAGCTCAGTTAAGATGTTTATAGACAGATAATCAGAGGCTCAGGGGGATAGTATGGCCTATTCTCTACCGGTAGTATCTCCCGGATTTTGGATGTTACAAAGATGGTATCAGAGCATGGTCTAGGGAGTTAGTGACTACAGTGGGCAGAGTGTTGGGGTCTTGTATATGTAGTATGCCCGAGGTACTAGTATGCAAGACATTACCTATTCAGTATCCGATCCTTGAGTATGTCCTCAAAATTCTATAGATAGGTTAGTAAGAATTCCTAGACTATTCAAATATCCTTCCTCATAAAGCAGTAATATTCTTTGATGGATATTTTCGAAATCCTGAATTATTAGCAGAAGATCAAGTTCAGTTATGAAACTAGAAAGTATAAGTACTAAGAAAATTTACCTAAGGAAGTGGGAAAAACAAAACTCTAAGAAAGTAAGGAAATATGCATAAATGTTTGAGTGGTCATAGATAAAGGAATGTAAGAGGCATAAGGATATAGTAAAGTTTTAAGGATGCCCATCCAGGAAAGTAGAAAGGGAAAGAAAAGCTAGAAAGAAAGGTAAAAGGTAAAATACAGATGCTTAAGAAATCAGAAGCGACTAGCGGCTAAGGTATAGAAACAAATAGATAAGGAAATACCATACCTAGTAATAGTAAAGTGTACATAGAGCAAGTTTGAACAAGAGTAAAACGTCAAGTGAATCTGAGAAAGATTCTTTCTTTTCTACTAAAATTCCTTCTCTCATTAGAAAGCTTATTCATGTGGACCCAATAGCAATTAGTATTTCTTATAGATTGCAAGGTTTCTCTCGAATAGCAAAAATAGTCAGACTAAGAAGAGAAGAAAAGATCAGGATTAGTCAGTGGAGTTTCCAGTAAAAACCAAAGAAGTTCTAGATACCCAAACTTAAATCCGTGAGCAAGTAAAATGAAAGACATAAAGATAAGTGATTAGTTACTTTAACCAAAGAAATCGATATAATAAGATCTGACTTATCAAGATCTTCATCTCTCAGCTATACCAGTCAAATAAGCGGTCCTGACGAAGTCTATCTCATACATATCTCACATGATTAATAGACTCTACCAGAGCATAAAGTATTAGAAACAAGGATGTCGACACCCATTGAGAAGAAGATTCCTATTCCAACCTATACCAGCCGAGATAGAGATAACCTTAAGGAAATTCAATGAAGATTTAACCTAAGTGAGAAACAGAAAACACATAATGATAGGCCGCCCAGGGAATAACTAAGAAGGATTTAAGAGATAAGAGAGAAAGAACCAGACTCAAGCTAAGTGGATAAGTTAGAAATACCTACGAGAATCTATAGATTGGTGTAATGTTAATAGAGATTCTTGAAAGTTTAAAAAGACATATTTATGAGATAGGAGACAATTGGAAGTTAGCAAAGAATACTAGCCTGAATAGTAAGATTATACGGTGTAGATGTAGCCTATAACAAGAGCAAAAAGCAGAAACCTAGGAAGTAGTCAATAGGAGTATGCCATCACTAGTCTTGGGAAGCATAATATGGAACTGAAGAATAAGTTATGGAAATAAATAATCAAGGAAGCTACGGGAAGCAATATGGAAGTAAAGTGCATGTAGTAACAATGGATAATATGGCTTAGGATAGTAATGTAAATGGAAACCTCATTATAGTAGATCTGAGTTATATAAACTTTAATACTTGCAGTAGTCGACGCAGATTCTGACGGTATAAGCGATAACTCTTCTATTCAGTAGTCATGACCACAGTAGGTGTATAAGCACCCAACCAGAAATGTGTATTTTCCAGATCCTCAAGGAAATCAAGTATTCACCCTATACTCAGAGCCCAATAAGGAGAAGAACCAAAAAATGAGTGTATTTGACACGATAAACGATTTGAAGAGCGGCTAGATAGCCAAACATAAGAAGTTCAAAGGATTATAGATAAGAAACATGAAATAGAATAATTCGGGGTCACAATAAGTGGAGCCCAAAACCTGGAGGCCATTGTGAATTGGGAATCCTTAAGGGAGTAAACTTATAGGAGTCTCATTGTATTAAGAAAAAAGAACTAGAAGATAGTAGCACCAAAACCAAGAAAATAATGTGGGGATGTCATATGTAACTAAAGTTCATGAAGTTCTCAGTGGGATAAAGATCTAAGGAGTTCAAATGACTAAGATGAGAAGAAAATATAAGTAGCGGTGTAGACTTCGTAAGGAGGAATAACATATAAAATATAGTAGGAATTTGAGAAAGAATAAAAACTTAAGAGGGTTAAGCAACAAAAACTAGTAGAAAGGTGTACAAAAGCAATATGATTATCTATTTTGAGAGCATAATTCCTAGAGAAGGCTCATGATAAGAGGTAGTATAATCGATACTCGGGTAGTGAATCAAGAGTGAAGTAGAAAAAAGAGACAACTCAGATAGTACCTATTGGGAGTATCTTAGTGTGAGAGCTGAAACTAGCAAACATGGGAGTCTCAAACTTATAGATGAACAGAAAACACAACCACATCATGGGTAATTGATGAGATCACCACCACTAGGAAGGCGTCAAGATTGATCCATACCCACCCAACCCTTGATAGATCGCGATAGCAGAGATTGACCATGATATTCACCTCAAAGTTGTCCCATAAAACAGATAAACCTATGAAGGATATCAAACCTTTATATTACATAAGTTTCAGCTATAGAATGGAGCAAGACAAAAGATGAAAAGAACACTAACCATAAGATTTGAAAGAAGAGCCGTCAAGGTGAAACGACAATATAAGAAAAATACTTTGTAAGCGAAACAGAAGTACATCACAGAGAGATCTCTCAGCGTTGGATTAGAACTAAAGTTCTATTATGTTTTAACACTTGTGATCTCTGAGAAGTAGCTAACCATAGTTTTAGTTAACTAAACCATCACGGGTTGGAGATAGCCTTAGCCACAGTGAATAAATTCTCAAGGTATAATATTCATAAACAGACTTCGGGTAAAGATAAGATTTATAAGTTATGCAACTAGGCATAAAGATCAAGTCATGTAAAAGACATTAATTGAACCATGCTAGTAAAGTAATTAAAGGTACATAAGAGTAAATCAGATTAGTATAACCACTATTAGTATAATAATAAAGAACATAGCTTTAGCATAAGGTGTATATAATCAGGCTTAGTATAGATATTTTGCCCTAAAATTCCTTGGCCAATCAAGAAGAATCACCAGAAAGAGAGAACAACCCTGATATAACGTCATAAATATGAGAAACATTAATGGACAGTAAGAGTACTTGGAAAGGTTAGTTATAAATCATGAAGACCAAAAACCCAGAGATAGTCATAAATGTGAAGACTCAAAAGAGAAAGCTTATAAATAAAGAAGGTTTAGTAAGGCAGAAAACTGAGAAAGTCAAATAGTTGGTTGAGATCAGATAATAAATATTAAGATAAGGTATTGACCGGCGTGATCACATTCGTATAACATAGCGCACGTATAATTCAAATAGTATAAAAATATCGATCCACGATGACTTAATTTCTATTGTTGTTATTAATTATTGATATTATTTATTTACATGTATCTAATTGAGATGAGAAGGGAATGATTTGTTGATTGGTTGGTTGAATGTGGATTTACTAAATAATTAATAAATAAAGTCACAAAAGAAAATACTAAGGAAAATAAACAAAATACACAAATATCTAGGGTGTGATTCCACACAATATTTTTCTAATGATGAATTTATTTTCTTATATTATGTGTAATAAATCAGTTTGTTAATCTGGAATACGAAGATATGCAAAAGCCTCTTCCGATGGTCAGATGCAAACACCCAAAGTAACTCAATTAATCATATTCCCATGTTAACAAATTACTGAATTCATTAAGTTCAAGTTCCAATTGTGGCTACCATCACCCGATAGGTATATTCCTATCCTGTAAGGAAATCTATTAAAGGGTTATTTATCCTCAAGGAAGATCGTGAGCTATTGAATTTAAGGCTGAAACCTAAAATCCCTTTTCCAAGTTCATTTTAAGTTTATCACATCAATCTTATTGGTGATTAGGCAACAAGAAGCATTAGGCTTAAGATTCAATAAACAAACTAAAGAATTACCTATAATATAATTAAATCAATTATTAAGCATGTTAATATTGTGTTTCATCACTTCCCTAGAATAAAAAGAAAATGCTGGGGGTTATGGGATCCACATTTACTATTTCTAATTTAGAAATCTCCCTTATTATAATATAGAAATTATCAGTGATATTACCAACCGACCGTATAGGCGGTATCCTGATTAAATCAGATTTTCAATTAAGTCCAACCGACCATAAAAGCGGTGTTATCATTTGTCCATAAACCAGCCATATAGGCGGTACTTATCTGTCACCTAAGAACCGACCATATAGGCGGTGTCACATTATGTCAAATAAATAAAACCAGCCATTAAGGCGGTATAACCTTTAGTTTAAATTATAATTTCTATATTATAATTAAGGGAGATTGATCTAAAGTAAAATAATAAAAGCTTCACCCTTCCCCCATCGGAAATTTAACTACAAAACATAAAAGAAATGTAAAGAAAAGAAATTATTACTATTACTAAAAATAAAAATACATAATTAAAATACTGAAAATAAATACAAACAAGATGCAATCCTTAAATTCCTTACAAAAACCTAAGGAAAGCATGAAATTTACAAATGAAATGGCTTGGTATTTATAGGCAAAGAAAAAGGCTTCCTCCAATTTCTCCACCAAACACTCCACAAAACACTCCGTCAAACACGCCGCAAAACACTCCACCAAACATGGCACCAAACATGCAACAAAACACTTGGTGGAAGTTTGACAATTTTTATTTTTTTGATAATGACTTTAGTAATTAAAACATAACATAATTTTGGATTTTCATAATTTCTTGTTATGAAGACTTCATAATTCGAAATTCCTACAAACGTCAAAGTTGTAGATCTTTGAATCTTCTTTAATCTGGAACTTGAATCACCTAAATTCCGATATCGGAGTAGAACGTTATGGCGAAAATATGAAAATTGTGCAAATGTGAAATTTCTGAAATTGTACTTCGTTAGAACGCCATTTCAAGTTTCCAACCTCAAAAATCCAAATATTGATGAGCGGAAAATATATCAATATTTACCGCCCCTTTTACTTAATATTTTGTTTAGTTTCTCGGGTTTGATGAACGTTTTGATGTGTTTTAGTTTATTTTGCAGATAAAACAATATTGGGACTGAATGAAATCATTTAGGACGAAATGTGGGTCAAATAAGGTTAAAAATTGGACTTGACATATTAATTTTGGAGATTGGAAACTTGAAAGGGCGTTTTAACGAAGTGCAGTTTTGGAAATTCCAATTTTGCGCATCTGTCGTATTTTGGGCATAACTTTTCACTCCGATATCGGATGGAGCTGATTCAAGTGCCAGCTTAAAGAAGACTCGAAGATCTACAACTTTGAAAAAAAATAATTTCGAATTCTGAAGATTTCATGAGCGAAATTGATGAACCATCCAGAAGTGTGTTGTGTGTAATTATTAAAGTCATTTTCAATCATTTTCAAAGCAAAAAATAAATTAATAAATAAATTATAAAAATTATCAAATCATCACCAAACATGATAAGAATTAGTGGAACAATTAATAATGGATTTGGTGGAGTAATTAGTGGAGAAATAAATAATGGATTTGGTGAGAATTTGATGGATGATTGATGGAGGCAAAATTTTGCCTATAATAAACTAAGCATTTCATTTGTAAATTTCATACTTTCTTCTTTGAAAATTCCTAATGAATAAATAAGAAGATTGTATCTGTTTGTTTATTTACAGCTTCCAGTTAATTTCCGCTTTCGCACTTTCTTTTCTTTACTTTTCAGTTTTTACTTTCCGCAATTTACTTTTAACGCACCAACCTTTCTTTTCTTTACTTTTGCAGTTTTTATTTTTCAAGCAATGAAGAGGTAACTCCCCCTTGTTGGGGTAAAAGGTAAAGCTTTTATTATAGCTATCTAGATTAATCTCCCTTAAATATAAAATATAAACTATTTAAAACCTGACTTAATGAGGATACCGCTATATTGGCCGGTTGGAAATTAATTATAAATTATTTTAACCTGACTAAGTATGGATACCGCCTGGTTGGTCGGTTGGTAATTAATTATTAATTTGACTTAATCAGAGATACCGCCTATATGGCTGGTTGGTAATTATCACGCAAAGTTAATATATTATATTAAGGGAGATATCTAAAATAGTAGTAATAAAAGTTGATCCTCTAACCCCAGCATTTTCTTTTATTGTACTTTTACTTTATTTAATTTCAGCAATTTACTTTTCAGCAATTTACTTTCAGTAATTTATTTTTATTTTTATTTTTATTTTTATTTTTATTTTTTACTTTTTACTTTTTACTTTTACTTTTACTTTTCAACAATTTACTTTTCAGTATTTAATTTTTAGTATTTTACTTTATGTCTTTTATTTTTTACTACTTGTAAATATGTGTCGTAACTAAGCCAGTTATCTGGGGTTGTGATGAAATCCAATATCACCAGTTTATAAGGGGTTAAATTATAGTGTGGGTAATATAAATGTTTATTTATTGAGTCTTAATCTTAATGCTTTTTATTAACTGGCCATTAATAAAATTGAACTGGTAAACTTAAAATGAACTAGACATAGAGATTTTAAGTTTAAGACCTTAGACTCAATAGCTCATGATCTTCCTTGAGGATAAATAACCCTTTAATAGATTTCCTTACAGGATAGGAATATACCTGTCTGGCGGGGTAGCCATAATTGGAACTTAATCTTAATGAATCCATGTAATTTGGTTGACATAGACATATGGTTCAATTGGCTTATACTAGATATTTGTAGTTGACCATCGAAGAGGCTTTTACATAATATAGTGTCCCAGGTTAATAAATCAATATTTTACCCAACTATAAGATAACCGCTTCATCTTTAAAATGATATTGCAAAGAAATCACAACCCTAGATAGTTTTTAATATTGAATTTTCTTAAACCTTCTTTCGAACAATTTAATTTACTTGTTTTTAAATTTAGAATCGTCACCTTTTCAAATCAATCAAACAACCTGTTAGATACTAGTAATCATTTGACCTCATAAAATTAATAGATTAGATATTAAGTCCGCGTGGGATCGATATTTTTATACTACTTGAACGATACGTGCGCTTGCGTTATATGTGTGTGTTTACGCCGGTCAAGTTTTTGGTGCCGTTGCCGGGGACTTAATTATCTTTCACTATTAGTTTAGAGGTTAAATACTTTTACTTGTATCTAATTTCTTTTTACTTATTGTTTTTTTTTTCTTGTGTTTTAGGTTCTCAGAAACTTCATGAGACGAACTAGAAGCTTTGAACTCCGACCGCTTGACCCGGAAATTGAAAGAACCATCAGAAGTTGAGAAGGGAAAGGCGAGAAGGCCAGAAGTTTTAGTCAACATGGAACCTGAACCTTTGAACGTTGCACCACCGATTTCCATTCGAGACAGAACCATTCCGGTGGTTGACAAACTCATTTCTTATATTGTACTTCCTCCTCCTACCTTCCAACAAATGCAGGTGACATCAAAAATGCATCCAGATGATTCAGCAGTCAGTACAGTTTGGGGGAAATGCAACTGAAGATCCCAATGCCCACATCAGCAACTTCCTGGAAGTTTGCGGCACTTTCAATTACAACCGAGAAGCTGAAGAAGCAATGAGACTGCGTGTTTTTCCATACTCCTTGAAGGACAGAGCTAAAGCTTGGCTACATTCACTACCAGCAGGTTCCATCACAACTTGGAACACTTTAGCCACCAAATTTCTTGCAAAGTACTTTCCACCACCAGCCAGAACTGGAAAACTGAGGAATGACATTACATCCTTTGTGCAACAAGACTCAGAAACTCTTTACGAAGCTTGGGAAAGGTACAAAGAATTGCTCCGGAAATGTCCTCACCATGAGATTCCAAAATGGCTTCAAGTCCAAACACTCTATAATGGACTTTCTGGAATAATGAGAACCACAATCGATGCTGCTACTGGAGGAGCTTTAATGGCAAAAGGAGAAGATCAAGCCTGTGACCTAATCGAAGAAATGGCTAATAACAATTCCTTGTGGCCAACAGAAAGGAGCATGATCCAAAGAATTGCAGGAATTTATGAAAGTGGAGCCAATACAGCAGTCAACACCAAGCTGGATCAGATATGCAAATTCATGGAGACTCTTACCACTGGATCCACAAGTTCACCATATGGAAGAGCACCAGAACCAAACCAACTTGAAGAGACGGTGAATTATGTCAAAAATTTCAACAGATAAGGGAACAATCCATATTCCAACACCTACAACCCAGGGTGGAGGAATCATCCTAATTTTTCATAGAGCAACAATTCAGGGCAAAAGAACAATCCACCACCAAGATTCCAATAGCAGAACTATCCACCACCTGGATTCCAGCAACAGAACAAAGTCCAAGAACTAATAAATGAACCAGGAATAGCAGAAGTGCTGAATCAGTTAAAAAAGTACGATGCTATGTTTCAGAGCCAATCAGCTTCCATCAAAGCACTAGAGAATCAAATCGGACAACTGACCAACGCTCAGAGTTACAGACCGCCAGGTAATCTTCCCAGTAACACAGAACCAAATCCAAGAAACCGAGGGAAGGAGCAATGTCAAGCTAAATAAAGATGTTGGAATCAAAGCAACAATTGAGGAAGTTCCAAAAGATGCAGTTCCACAGATGGAGGAAAACGAAGCAAAGGAAAAAGAAGCAAAGGAAAAAGAAGCAAAGGAAAAAGAACAGATCATTCCACCTCCACCTTTTCCTCAACGACTTCAGAAAAACAAACTGGACAAGCAATTTGCTCGATTCCTGGAGGTGTTCAAAAAGCTTCACATCAACATTCCATTTGCAGAAGCCTTAGAAGAAATGCCCAGCTATGTAAAATTCATGAAAGACATTCTTTCACGAAAACGAAGATTGGAAGACTACGAAACATTAGCATTAACGGAAGAATGCAGCGCCATCATTCAGAGGAAACTTCCCTCGAAGTTGAAAGATCCTGGCAGTTTCACTATCCCATGCACCATTGGATAATATTACATCGGTAAGGCTTTATGTGATTTAGGAGCCAGTGTTAACTTAATGCCTTTTTCTATTTACAGGAAACTGCAGATTGGAGAAGCAATGCCTACCTCAGTTTCATTGCAACTTGCTGACCGAACACTCGCATTTCCAAGAGGTGTTGTTGAAGATATGTTGGTCAAAGTCGACAAACTAATTCTCCCAGCAGATTTCATCATCATTGACATGGAAAAAGACAAAGAAATACCTATCATTCTTGGGAGACCATTCTTAGCTACAAGTAAAACTGTGATTGATGTGCAAAAAGAAGAACTGACCATGAAAGTGCAGGACCAAGAAGTGACCTTTAATGTTTTCAAAGCCATGAAATTCCCGAGTGATGAAAAGGAAAAAGAATGCTTCAGAGTTGATGTTGTTGATAGTATCGTTCAAAATACTGAGCCAAATCCCACAGATACACTTGAAGCTTGCATCACCAACATGACTGACAGCGAGCTAGATGCTGAAATCCTGGAATGTATCAACTACCTTGACAAACCATTTCGATTCAAAGCAACACCACTAGTTGAAAGCTTGGAACTGCCAAAGAAAGACCGGATCAAGCCCTCGATTGAAGAACCACCACAGTTGGAGCTGAAGTTACTTCCAAGTCATCTCAGGTATGCATTTCTTGGAAACTCTTCTGAATTACCTGTTATTATTTCTTCTTCAATAACATTGGAGCAGAAAGAAAAGCTAATGAGAGTATTAAGAGAGCACAAGAAAGCCATTGGCTGGACTATAGCAGACATTCGAGGCATTAGTCCATCATTTTGCATGCACAAGATCTTGATGAACGATGAGTATAAACCCACAGTTGAACATCAACGGAGACTCAATCCAATCATGAAGGAATTCGTGAAGAAAGAAATCATCAAATGGTTGGATGCTGGCATTATTTACCCCATCTCAGACAGCAGTTGGGTAAGTTCTATGCAGTGTGTGCCGAAAAAGGAGGAATTATTATGGTTACCAATGAAAAGAACGAGCTGATTCCAACAAGAACGGTGACTGGATGAAGAGTATGCATGGACTACATAAAGCTAAATAAACCCACGAGAAAGGACCATTTTCCGCTACCATTCATTGACCAGATGTTAGACAGATTGGCGGGACATGGATTCTATTGCTTTCTTGACGGATATTCAGGGTACAATCAGATTGCCATCGCCCCAGAAGATCAGGAGAAAACTACATTTACATGTCCCTATGGTACTTTTTCTTTCCGCATGATGCCATTTGGATTATGTAATGCTCCCGCTACTTTTCAGCGTTGCATGATGGCCATATTCTTAGACATGCTGGAGCAGAGTATGTAGGTATTCATGAATGACTTTTCTATGTTTGTAGATTCTTTTGACCATTGCTTGCAAAATCTAGAACATGTGTTACAAAGGTGCGAAGATACAAATCTGGTACTCAACTGGAAGAAATATCACTTCATGGTACATGAAGGCATTGTTCTTGGACACCGGATCTCACAAAAGGGGATTGAGGTAGACAAAGCAAAGATAGAGACAATTGAAAAACTACCTCCACCAGCATCAGTAAAAGGTATTCGAAGTTTTCTTGGACATGCAGGTTTTTACAGGAGATTTATCATAGATTTTTCCAAAATTGCAAAACCTCTTTGCAATCTTCTGGAGAAGGATGTGCCTTTCAACTTCACCAAAGAATGCCAGGAAGCTTTTGAGATCTTAAAACAAAAACTGGTTTCTGCCCCCATCATTGTAGCACCAGACTGGACCATTCCATTTGAAGTGATGTGCGATGCTAGTGATTTTGCTGTAGGTGCAGTTTTGGGACAACGTAAAACAAAGATTTTCCACACCATTTATTATTCCAGCAGAACTCTAAATGAAGCTCAACTCAACTACACAACCACCGAAAAAGAGTTACTCGTAGTTGTGTACGCTTTTGACAAATTTTGCTCCTATCTGCTGGGTCCCAAAGTAGTGGTCTACACAGATCATTCATCAATCAAATATCTGATCACGAAGAAAGATTCCAAACCCAGATTGATCCGATGGATACTTCTTCTACAAGAATTTGATGTGGAGATTCGAGACATGGGAGGGACATAAAACCAGGTGGCAGATCACTTATCAAGGATCGAGAATGGAGACACAGCTGGCAAAGAACTGACAATCAATGAAACTTTTCCAGATGAACAGCTGTTTGCCATGAAACAATAGGAAGTCCATTGGTGTGCTGACTATGTCAACTACATTGTGTCAGGAAAATGGCCGTTGGAATGGACAACTCAGCAACGGAAGAAGTTCTTCAAAGAAGTCAAACACTATGTCTGGGATGAACCGTACATATTCAAACGGTGTGCTGATCAATTATTGAGACGATGTGTTCCAGAGGAGGAGGTCAACAGTGTTTTGCAGCACTTTCATTCATCACCATATGGCGGACACTTCAGCGGAAACAAAACTGCAGCAAAAGTTCTTCAATCAGGTTTATTCTGGCCCACTCTTTTTAAAGATGCTTATCTTTTTGCTTTTCAATGTGACAGGTGCCAGAGAACGGGGAATATTTCCAAGAGAAACGAAGGACCATTGCAAAACATTCTGGAAGTGGAAATATTCGATGTATGGGGTATAGATTTCATGGGACCCTTTGTTTCATCATTCGGAAGCCTGTACATCCTAGTTGTTGTAGACTACGTCTCCAAATGGGTTGAAGCAATTGCACTACCATCCAATGATTCAAAAGTGGTGATCAAATTCCTGAAAAGAATATTTTCACTCGTTCGGAACACCTCGTGTATCATCAGCGATGGTGGCTCACATTTCTGCAACAAATACTTTGATGCACTTCTATCCAAATACGGAGTTACTCACAAGGTTGCCACAGCTTACCATCCACAGTCAAATGGACATGTTGAGGTTTCAAACAGAGAGATCAAAAAAATCTTGGAGAGAACTGTTGGATCAACAAGGAGAGACTGGTCAACAAAACTAGATGATGCATTATGGGCCTACCGAACAGCCTACAAGACACCCATTGGTATGTCCCCATATCGATTGGTGTTTGGGAAAGCATGACATCTGCCAGTTGAGCTTGAGCACAAGGCATACTGGGCACTGAAGAAGTTGAATCTTGATTCACAAGCTGCATGGGAGAAACGACTTCATCAACTCAACGAATTGGAGGAGTTTCGTCTACAAGCTTATGAGAATGCCAGATTATACAAAGAAAAGACAAAGAAATGGCATGACGAAAAATAGTGCACAGACAGTTGGAACCAAGGCATTAGGTGTTTTTGTACAACTCGAGGTTGAAACTTTTCCCTGAAAAGTTGAAATCTATGTGGTCAGGTCCATTTGTGATCACTCAAGTTTTACCTTATGGAGCTGTTGAGTTACTGGATCCCAATACCAACAACACATTCAAGGTTAACATCAGCGTGTCAAGCACTACTGGGGAGAATCATTTGAGCGACAAAAAGAAAGTGTCACACTTTCAGATCCAGGCTAACGTTCGAGAAGTCACGTCTAGCTGACGACTTTAAACTTAGCGCTCGCAGGGAGGCAACCCATGCAATTTTTGTATATATATTGTGATTTGGTAAGATTTAATTTGGTGTGTTTAGTTTTTGCAGGTTAAGTCATTTCAGGATGGAAGAAGCTCTAGAAATCTTCACAAGCAATTTCCTTCTCTCCCTCAAAAATCTCTGATGAAAGTTTACAAAGCTCGCTTGGAACGGATGAGACTACTAACAATTCATGGTGTTCCTAATGACATTTGTTGGGTAATTGAAGCACGAGTCCGATTGGCAGGTGAGTCTTCTGACTCTTTTATTTCACATCTGCCTGGTTTTGGAAGAAGCACCTATGCAAAGAAATGTAAAGCTAAGCAAATGGGTGTTTGTTACAAATGTGTATGCTGGAATTGCAATACTCGTTTTCGTTCTTTAGGAATGATGTCTGATAATCGCGAAGACAAAATTAAATTCATTAGGGATGGCTTGAGTAAGGAGTCTTTAGATGATATATCTTCGACTCTTGAGACGTATCCCAGTGGATATGTTCACATAGCCTTTCGAAAATTACATACACAATTTCAAAAAGAAAGACAACTGTTAAGTCTTGGGAATCTGACTCAAAAAGACCATGTTTGCCAATTTATAAGAAAATTGGATGAGAAGCTTGTCCCTGACACATAGACTTCAATCAAGTTGTAAATTCTTATACATATTATCTCTTGTCTTTTCCTAATAATTGTGATTGTTTTGTTGTCTCTCTTTAATTTTCTCTCCGACAGATCCAGACCTTTTTGACTATCACAATTTATTTTACTATTTAAAACTAATATTTGTCATTTGGCAGGTACTAGTGCTATTATTTTACTCACCCTTTTTCAGGTGTTATAAATTCAACTCATCATTGCACTTTTGAAGACATCCAAAGTAAAACATGGAATCCACTTCAAGAAGACGAGTTGAAAAATATGTGTGTTTTGGCGGTAGTAGTGTTGGTACTGTAAACCACAATACATAGAAGCAGCACATGAATTGGGTCGAGTCTTAGCTGTAAGGAATATGCACTTAGTATATGGCAGAGGCAATCTTGGACTTATGGGGATCGTTTCAAAGGCCGTACAGGAAGGAGGTAGTAACATTTTAGGAATCATCCCAAAACCCTTGGCAGAGGCAAATCTTATTGGATCATCAAACGGAGAGGGGAACTGATCGTGCCAGGTATGTCTGAACGACTGGTAGAAATGATTAACCGTGCTGATGCTTTTATTGCTTTGCCAGATGGCTTGGGCACATTGAGGAAATTTTTATAGTACTATCTTGGGCGAACCTGAACATACACCAGAAACCAATGAGCTGGTAACGTAGATGGATTTTATGATTTTCTTTGGTGTTTCTTGATGATGCTCGGAGAAATGGGTTCGTGTCAAAACCTTTGAAAGAACTACTCTTTACTACCAGGACTGCTCTGGATCTATTGACCAACTCTTAGCCTATGAACCACAAGTTGATCTTATCCTTTCAAAGATAAATTGGTCCGAGGACGATCGTGGTAAGAGACGTCGTGTTAATCTGGATCTTAACCTTTAACTTTTCGTGTAGAATTTCAGCTAACCAGGTACTATCTTCTAAACTCTTCTTCTACTGTTTAAGACATTGGGGACAATGTCTCATTTAGGTTGAGGGAGGGAATTAGTTGATTAATATGTTTTTTTAGTTGTGTGTTGTTTTTATTTTTAGTCCAAAATTTTCGAAAAATACAAAAAAATGAAAATTTTTCAAAAATTACAAAAATATATGTGTTTTTTTATTTATTTGACTAAAAGGGGTGAAATTAGTA
>SKCR01021532.1:0-17866 GCA_019454045.1 Zanthoxylum bungeanum | reverse complement strand
GCCAGAAACAGTATCACTCCGATTTTCATCGAGTTCTACTTTACTCCCACTTATCACTGCATTTAGGAATTCATTCTCAAGGAAAACCGCATGTAGAGCAACAAATACTTTGTTCTCTTGTGGGTGATAGAAGTAATATCCTTTGGTTTCCCTAGGATATCGTAATATCATTTGGTTTCCCTAGGATATCCTACAAATAGGCATTTATCTGATTTGGGTTCAAGTTTGGTACCTTCCAAACGTTTGACGTATGCCCAGCAACCCCAAATCTTCAGGAATGAGAAACTCGGTTTCTTTCCTGTCCATATTTCATACGGAGTCTGTTGAACAGACTTTGACGGAACCTTATTCAAAATAAGTATTGCACTGTTCAATGCATATCCCCAGAAGGAAATATGTAGCTCTGTGCGACTCATCATAGACCTTACCATGTCTAACAAAGTTCGGTTTCTCCGTTCGGACACATTGTTTAATTACGGTGTTCCTGGAGGAGTCCACTGTGAAAAAATACCATATTCTTTCAAGTAATCAAGATACTCATTGCTCAAGTATTCGCCACCACGGTCCGACCGTAATGTCTTAATACTTTTGCCGGTCTGTTTTTCTACTTCGTGTCGAAACTCTTTGAATTTCTCAAAAGTTTCCGACTTGTGTCTCATAAGATACACATAACCATAACGCGATGCATCATCCATAAAGGTTACGAAGTATTCATATCCACCTCTAGCCTGGCTAGATATGGGCCCACAAACGTCACTATGAACAAGGGCTAACAGTTCGGTGACACGTGCACCTTTACCGTTAAAAGATGATTTAGGCATCTTGCCTAATAAACAAGATTCGCAGACGTCATATGAATTTGGATCAAATCCGTCCAAGTACCCACCCTTCAAAAGTGTGGATATACGTGTCTTGTTTATGTGTCCCATACGACAATGCCACATGTAAGTTTCATCTTTGTTACTTACTTTAAGCCTTTTGTTTGTTACATTATATGTTTGAGCTTGATTCATATTCAAAATATATAGACCATTATTTACATCAGCAGTGCAAATTTCCATATCATTTTTATACATAAAACACTCAGTATTTCTAAATACAAAAGTGTACCCACATTGGGCTAACATAGATACAGAAATAATATTCCTAGTCAAACTAGGTACATAATAACAGTCTGTCAGTTTAAGTACATGCCCCGAGGGTAGTTCCAAAACAAAAGTGCCAACGGCCAAAACGGTGACTTTGTCCCATTTCCAATACGGAGGTCAATCTCTCCTGAGGCCAGTCTCCTGCTAATCTGCAGATCTTGCACATCAGTACATATATGAGGTCCACAACCAGAATCAAAAATCCAATTTTTAAAACTAGAAGTAGACATGTTTATTTCTATAACAAACATACATGAAGCCGGTGCCTTGCCCGCTTTAATTTCCTTCATGTGTGCCTTGTACTCGCGACAGTCACGCTTCCAGTGACCCCGCTTCCCGCATTGGAGACAAACATCTTGGGATTTGTCCTTAGGTTTCCCAAAACCCTTTGACGATTTGGCCTTGCCATTCTTCTTATGCTTCTTCTTCTTAACACCTCCAGTCGTCTTGGGCCAAGCCCTCGGAGTTTGAGATGTTGAAGCATAGGGCGCCTCGCGCTTCTTGCCCTTAAGGAGCTCCTTTTCTGCCTCACGCAGAGTGGACATCAACTCTCCAAGAGTTTGGTCTTGGTTCAACATGTTGTAGTTCATGATGAACCCACTCCAAGTTTCGGGGAGAAACTGTAGGATCAAATCTACTGAAGTCTCAACCTCGAAGACTATGCCCATCTGTCTGAGTTGCTCAATGTCAGCAATCATCTGTGACACATGGTGCTCAACAGACGTACCCTCTGACATTCGAGCGCGGAAGAGCTTCTTCTGCAACTCATATCTTTGCGATCTAAGGTTAGATCAGTGAAGATCGTGCAACTTCGCCATCATCTCATAGGGATCCAACCACTTATTTTGACGACAGAATTGCGGAGTCATAGTGGCAAGCATTACCGATTGAGCATTCGCATTGTCATCGCTATGAGTCTTCCAAAGCTCTAGCTCAAGCAACTGATCAGGTCGGAGCTTAGGCCCAAGAGGTCGCTCTATAGTGTAGAGTAACTTCTCGGATCCCAGAATAATTCTGAGATTCATATCCCAGTCCTGAAAGTTTGTGCCATTAAAGACGTTGCGCCCATGACAATATCCCTAATGCTTAACTTTCCAGTCATCTTAATCGCAATAGTCCAACTATTCGATTAACGATGTATGGGTACAGTCTAACTGTTACAAGAAAAATAATAATATATTAGTCCAACTAATAAAGTAATTGACAAAATAATTTGAAAGCGCGTAAAGCTAAGTATTTGAACGAAATTACAAATTCAATACTAGCCTCCCACTATTTTTCGGCGAGCCTCTAACCCTCTGTTGAGTACTCGGGAAACCTAGTTTCCTAGTGGGCTAGGATCCCGTTAAATACACACAACCTTGACTTTGGCCAACAAGCTGTATGATATTTAACTACGTAGTGATCTCTAAGATCAATTGGATCTCATCCAATTCCTAGATCCGGTAGGTGGACCTCCAAGTCTCAACATATATACAATATATATGCCAATATATCCAATATATTTTCCTAACCTTTTTCCTCTGAATCAACTAAGCCTTGGATTTGGCACAACAAGCTTAATGATTCCAGTTAAGCGGAACCCATTGACTTTGGAAAGCTTCGTAATCGATGTTGATGGACAAGAAGTGATCTTGACTTTGGCCAACAAATCACAACTTGGACAAGACACACGATATGCAACAAAGCCTTCATCATTCAAACACATCCGCGATGGACAGAGGTCTTGACTTTGGCCAACAAACCAGTGCCAATCTTGGATCTTGAGTAAGAATCACTCAATGGAAGGAAAACACTTAATATTTATTGAGGTTTTTCGCTTAAATTGGCAACCAATTTATTATCTTTGTTAGGTATCATCATACACCCTTAAGCATGCATTCTAAAAGCATAATAAGGCGCGGAAATAAATTAATAATGATATGCGGATGGATTTTTACAGATTGTTCCTAGAACAAATCACTCTATTTCCTCTTTCCTCTCCCCCCCGGCTAGCACTATTCTTACTTTTACCCAATTACATAATACAATTAAAGAAACCTCATTAACATTGAGGGGAATTAGGTGAGAAGAGAATTACAAAGAATCAAGAGAGATAAGGCTGGACACGCAGGTCAAATTTAATAAATTCTAAATTTACAAAAATTTCCAAATTGCCCTTCCCTTCTAATATCCATCCGATATACATTATTCATTCAACACATCCATGTATTCACACAAAGCATGTTATTCAATCAATCTAATCCAATTAATTAATCTTTGAATAAGTGATCATCCAATGTTCAAACAACGATTTGATTTTGCGCGAGTCCAACTCGTTTAAGAATAAGTACTCAAAGTACGAATTCTTGAATTATATCGAACTACAATTTAAATCTAATTTAATTCGTATTCAATACTAATTCTATATTTAATTGCAAATTAAATAACTACACTTTTTAATGTGCCTTTACGACTTAGATTCCAAATCTAATCTAAATGGGTCTCAAAGCCCAATTAACATCCAATGTAGTTTAATTAAAGTCCAATGGGCTTTCAATTAATTTCTTAAGGCATGTACTTTGGTCAATATGGGTCAAACCCAAATACCAAAGCCCTTAATCACCCTTATTTGCCAAGAAACCAATTTAGGCACATAAGGCCCAATTAAACATAAAAGGCTCATTTGTCATATTTGGACTTAATGGAATGATTTAGGCCCAATTTGGATCCAATCCAATTGACCTAAACCAACTTGGCCCAACCAAGCCCATTAGGCCCAAATACAACATTATAAGCCCAATTCTAAATCAAGCCCAACTAATTAAATTTTAATTTTCCAAATTTCAAAAATCGATTAATTAAAGTGTATTACATCAATTAATTATCTAAATTAATATTTCCAAAATGCTAATTTAATCAATTAATCATGTATTTTTGTTCAACTCATGTCCAACATTTTGAAACAAAAAATCATCTCATTCCATGCTCCATAGCTCACGGCATTTTAGTTTATTTACGTTCGATTCCGATTTCAATCTGATTGAATCTCAAATCAACATAATCATGTTTTTCAACTCATCCAATGATCAAAAAACAAAAATACCATGACTTTAGGGTAAATGTTGCATTCGGCCAACATACATAAATTAGGGAAAATTAAGCCAATTGAATTTTCTTCAAATTGATCATGCATAACTCCAAGTTATCATCATTCAAGCATACTCAATCAATCAATTTTATCAAATCATGCTCAAATCAATTTTACCCAAATTTTACCCTAATCTTTTTCATGCTCAAATTAGGCTCCATGATACCATTGTGGGTTTCTAAGGCATTCCCAAGATCATATTTAAGCATAAAAACATGTGAATACAAAAGGTGATATGGCAGAATCATACTCACTTTGAACGATTTTAGGATGCGTTGAACACCAAAAATAATCCCTTGAAGTGCTCGGCCAAGGTCACCTTTGGTTGTTGATCTTCCAGCTCCAAGCTTTGATGGTGATTCCAAGCTCAAAGTTTGGTTTCCCTATCACCTTAGAATGATTCTTCAAGTGCTAGTTTTGGAAACAAATGCAACAAAATTTTCCCTTTAAGCCTTGGAGGATTCGGCCAACATGAGAGAGTTGAGAGAGTTTGTGTTTCTTTTGTTTTTAAAACAAATTACTACTTCCAAAGTCAACACACAAAAATGGTATATGCTTTTCCAAAAAGCATAAAGCAATTTGGAGGGAAAATAAGCATTCAATGTTTTCAATGACCACTTTCATGAATAGTGACTGGTTGTCAATCACTAAAAGGTGACTTGACTTCCATCACTAAAGTGACAAGCGATGTGATGTGCGATGTGACTTGTGGGCCGCACTTGAATTCAAAATGCGAGTGGGCCCGCAAAGACATTCCGGGCTCGGGTTCGTTAATTCCAAATTAACGAACTTTCCGTTGCGACTAAATTAAATCAAATTTAATTAAATAATTATGCATAGTAAAATTACTATTCACATCGCTCGTGAATTAATTCTAAATCAATTCGTTAGCCCGAATTAAAATCCAATTTTAATTCCGCGTCGAAATCTAATTTCGTTTAATATATCGAATATATTATTTTATCGATTAATTCCAAATTAATCATTCTCTCTCTTCAAATAGTATTTTATCCTAGATAAAATCTCTCCGTAATTAATCCTAGATTAATTATGTTCGAATCATACGTCATTGGTGAATCTTCGAGAAGCGACCCATGAGATCCCTGGATATGTTGGCAGTAAATCCGGTCGTCGGACTATCTGAACACGTACGTACCTTGTACTACGTTTTTACCGATTTACGAGACATGGTTGGCTTCTAGCAAAACACCGTGCCTACCCAATTCTCTAGAAATATTCTTAATGGATATATAATATAATGTGTATCAGGAGTAGTATACACATTATTGTGTATTGCGATCCAGTATCGGATGTCACATGCAAGGCCTAGGGCTGGAATAGTGTCTGCCCCGTACGAAGCATATATCGAATTACTAGGAACTAGTCTCTTTAATCGGATAATCATGACCTTGTCATATTATCCCGATGGTTGCAACACAATAGAGAACCAGTTCTGAATCCATGCGTGATCATCATCTCCATATGACTGAAGTGATACTTCCATCTTGACATCACACCCAATACACTACGATTCTCAATAAACCCAGAAGAGGCGTACACAGAACCTGTTAAAGTCATGGACGACCAAAACCAAAGCGTATTGATTGTCGCAAGTACTAGCGATGCAAGTCTCAGGTTAAGACCAAATACACCTACCCTGATGCGGACTCCCATAGACACATAGTCATACTACCAATGGGATTCCACAGGATCTATCCAGAGCGAAGCTGTTTCCGTACCATCGGTAAACACAACCTTCTATCAAACTTGCATAAGTATCCAATACTTATATATATGAGAACTATGCTGTTACGCTTCCATAACACGCACAAGTGCAATACTAGTGTATTCCGCATTACCGATGTTCAGTCTCGATAATACTACAACTATGGATATTTAATGATTAAACCTTTATGGATTCATACTGTCTCAAATCTTATAATCTGGAACTAATTATAGTGACTTTTATCATTTATATATTTAAGTAATCAAATTACAAAATGATAAAATGCAATTTCCATTGCTACATAATTAATTTGTACAAAAACCACAATGTCTTTTACAAATAGTGATGCTATGGGTCATAATTGTCTAACACGAACGCCACGACAAAAATTAGAAGAGAGAGTAGAGAGGCCACGGTCGACCAACTGGCCAAGCCAGTCGGCGAGCCACAACCGATTGGAGCGTCCAACCTTGATGCACCAGTGGGTGGCCGACGATGTCTCCAGGGACGCCAGAAATAATAGAGATAGAGAGAGAAGTGTGGTAAAGCCCATCTTGGTTCTGTTTGGGCAGATGTGGAACCCCTAGGGTCAGATCGGTATCTCGTGCAGTAGAAGTGGGTCTAACTGTAGATATCTAGCATTTGGTTTTGAAGAAGTTGTGCATTCAAAATCACAACAAATGCTAGCACCTTCAAGGGATCATACATAGGTGATATGGGAAACTAATCCTTGAGCTTGGAAGGATCAAACTCGACTTGGAGTCCCTCTTTTCTTCTTGGCCGAGAGCTTCACTGCACAAGGGAGGAATTTCGCATCATCTTAGCATCCATTTTCAAGTATTGTGAGTATGATTCCGCCATACTTCAATTAATTCATTCATGTATTTATATATTTTGCTTGTTCTTGTTGATCTTGGGGCTTGGTTATTTTTTTTTTCCAACTCGAACCGGAACCGAACCACCTGCCGGGTCTATATCTACGTGTTTAGACTTGGAATGCGCCTTCGGTTTTTTAACCTACATAATGGCTCCGCTATTATCACAATACAATGAGATTGAATCCTCAATACTAGGCATAATTTCAAGTTATGTGATAACATTTATAATCTATACAACTTATTTAGAAGCTTCTAAAGCTGCTATAAATTCTGCCTCAGTGGTGGAATCAGCTATTGAGCCTTGCTATGAACATCGCCAACTAACTGCACCATTATTAAGGGTAAAGATATATATATATCCGGATGTAGACTATCTATCATCTGGATCTCCTTGGAAGTTAGTGTCTATATAACCCTTAAATTGTAGCTCATATTCTCCATATATGAGAAACTTATCCTTAGTACCCTTAAGATATTTCAGCATATATTTCACGGCTGTCCAATATGTTGGGTCAAATCAGCGAGGCGCAGCGGAAGAAGCGGTGTTCGGGCGAAATCGTAGTTTAAAATTTTTAAACTTACGAATAAATTATTTAATACCAAATATTAATAATTTATTCATATTTCACCTAAACATATTTATTCGATATCATATAACGACATAAATAATATAGAAACATCCCGAAACTTTTGCGAAAATGTTTTTCCGCAAAATAGCATAAAACGCGTTTCCGGCCGAACCGACCGACCAATGGTCATGGGGATTGCCCAGGTCAGCCCCAAAAATATTTGGACAGTTCGTGGGCTGCCCGAACAGTGTCCAGTTCATTGTTTGGGCAACCGTTACCCGGTAACACTGTTTTTCACCGTTTTCGCGTATTTTCACTCCGAAACAATTTATGATAAATATTTTTCTTGGGCAATTAAAATAAACTAATTTATTCTAATTACTAAATAAATAAAAAATGAAGTTTTATCTGAAAAATCAGATTTATCATTAATTGCTACAAGACCCCAAAGTTTTGTAAATTAATAATTTAATCCTTAAATATGTCAATTACATATTTAATTGATTCCAAATCAATCCCAAAATAATTTTTACAATTTTGCAACAAAACCAGAAAATTTTCCAGAATTTTCGAAAAATTCCCATAATTTTCCAGAATTTACGAAAACAGCCCAGAATTTTTATTAATTGCAATTTGGCCCAATTTGTTCAAAACACAACAAGATCAAATCCAATCAATCCCAAATTTGACATACATCAAATATACATCAAATTATAACATATATATGAAAAGCCCCAAAATTTGAGTGGGTTAAGAACCCTAATTTCTCAAATTACTCAAATTGGGTAATTTACATTAAATTGATAAAATTCAATACTTTAATCTTCAAATTACCACACCAATTAAATCTCACCATCATAAAATTAATCAAGAACAATTATAGGCTAATTATGAATGGCTAATTAACTCTAGAATGGCAACTTTAATTTTCTAATTAATTTATTAAGCTTAATTACATTAATAAGCAAATAAATTAATTATACATGCATGAACACATCCAACAAGCATCCAACAAATTTAATTACAAACTAAAAGAGTAGAGTCAGGATCTTAACAACACAATTGAAGTTAAGAAATATTGAAACATTTTTCATGTAGAAAAAGAAGTGAAATTACTTACAAAATTCTCATTTTTGCTTTGATTTCCCTTTCTTTTTCAAACCAAATGCTCTCAACTCACTTTTGTAATTTTTGTTTAGCTTGTGTTGTTGTGAAAAATGAATCAAAACAATTTTGATATACCATTTTTTCACTATGGCCGAATATGCACTAAAAAACAAATAAACAATATATTAATTTTGTTACATTTTGATTAGTCCACCTTTTTGGAAAATTAAAGTCATCACTTTAACTTTAATAAAGCAAATCAATATTTGTTCCAATGGAAAATTTCCATAATAAAGCATAAATCATTATTTAAGATATTTATTATTTTAATTATTTAACATTTAAACATTTAAATAATTAAATACAAATATCTTAAATATATGTATTATATTTACATTAAATATCTCAAATACATATATTAATGATATATGTCAAATATCACAAATTAATATTTAATTAATGTGTATTTAATAAAATCAAGTATTAAATACAAATACACATTAATTCAGAAATGACCGTTAGGTCCCGTTTGCATGTATTTTTCGTTTAACCATTAAATTAGTTATAAATAATCAGTATTATTCATAACAGTTACCCTAGTGCTCTACGAGTATATTTCATTAATGAGACTCTCTAGATTCAGGCATATCCGTCACAAAATCTAATTTCGTGTCCATAATTCACCCACCCGTAAATTATGACGACCACGAATAAACTCGCTGAATCATACAGGTCGAGGTCACTGCATAGGTATAATCCCTATGTCACAGGTATCCGGATTATCCCAGAGATATAGATATAAACGTCAAATCTCTATAGGAATAATCTCGTCGACTTATCTATTAGCAATCTCTAAATAACATTCGAAACTCACTTCCGAAGTATACTATGGCCATAGATTTAACAGATTTCTAATCATATTTGGACTACCTATGCTCTGTACACAGAACTGACGGATCCTATCTTGATACACACAGGATATCATGAGCATGAGTCCACACCCAACGAACAGGCGGTGGTCTGATCTAAATAGATCGGTGACGTGACTGCCAACTAAGTGTGGAGGATAACTCATATATCCATAGTGGTATCTCAAGTCAAATAATCAATATGCTACTCAACCCGAGAAGATTCCTATTGACGTTGGTGTACCATCTATTAGGAAATCTTCGGTGAGTCGTTTAGTGTATATCAAATAATACCTACACGTCTATACGAGTCTCCCAAGACTCATGGTTCATTGGGATAAACCATCGAACCAAGTCCGATATACGACATGTATTGGTCTCAGCAGATTTTACTAACCGACCCGTGTCAGTAAATCTTGACCAAGAACTTAATTTAAGGATATAAAACTTAAAATTACACTTACCAATGTCAATTACAAATTATGTTGTAACTGCGCACTACGTTGTAAATCATGGGGTCTTCGTCTAATATATATACATATCACTAAACCAGATTTAGTTTCAATATAATCGAAATTAGATCGAATACGTATATAAAAGACAAGAGGTGCTACAATTTTAAATTAGTAATATTATGAAAAAATGTATTGCTCGTATTCATGAATCAGACATAAATACGATCCGGATTTGCGCTCAGAGCACCAACCCTAACAATTTCTCCCAGTTGCTCTAGTGTCAATCCATGGTATCATATACACATCCCAATGTGTATCACATACTCGTGGCCCTCAAGAACTCACCTAACGCTCAAGAGGTAGGTAACAACAAGTAATCCCGCTCCGACATATTGAGTTTGTCCAACAAACACAATCATTTTCCTTAGCAAGCATCATTCATATTTTTTTAGAAACTAAGTTCTACATCAATATGACTCAGATGCCATATCAACATTGTGCTTCAGCTACTAAGTTGTCTAAGTATTTACGGATCAAATGTAAAATACTATGTAGACAACCGCAAACACAATACTAATAACAAACTTCTAATTTACGAGGTCACTATGCAACTTCATAAGTCAATACTTCATAAGTTACAACTAACTCCACTATTGTAGTGGAATCATCTGTGACACTCACACTGCATCTTTTTTTACTCTTTATGACGTAGACTGTCTAACATCATAATTAGACTCGAAACTAATCTGACCCTAACGGTTGCAGATTTATTCTCTATTAAAAAGAAACTCGTTCTTAATATCTCAAAGATAATAAAGAACATGTTTCAAGACACCTCTTATGGTCTAGAGGATATCAAAATAACTGATAACAATTACGATTAAATTGATATCTCTAATCGTACTTAATATAGTATTCATTATGTCATCATCCTATGATGCATAAAATTAACTAGACATTCTAATCAATTTCTCTTTCGACAAAGGAATCATCATTTACGAAAGATGAATATTATATACATTAGACACACTAACTGTCAAATAGTTATACTAACTGTCATACAGATAGTCTCATTGTGTCCTTTATTAGATCATATCTAATGTACGACTAATGGGAGTATCTCTCCAGTCTCTTAGTTTTATATCTTATACAAAACTTTATATCAAATATAATGGAGACCACTCCCACTATATTCACGGAGAAAATAAGACTGAGGTAAACCTTTTACCTCATAAACATCTCATTATTACCTTAATAATGGTTATGTCATTATGATGTAAAATACTAGAAAGAAATTTGTACGCTCCCACTAACCCTTCTATCCCATATGTATTCTCTATGCTTTGATAAAATCAGACAATCTGACTGATATCAAAATTAGAGAACACAAATTTCCAGAAAGCTCATCCGAGTCTACAACAGGCTCGGTAAGATAACATACTAAATTGTAATCTTAGCATAATACAAACTCCAGGGCCATTCCAAAACGAACTCTTCAAATCAAGAAATCACAATGGATCTCTTATCTGAAGAAATCATTCAGAAACGCCACTTTGTATTCTTTAGCTAAAATGTACAATTTAATATCATCATTAATCCAACAGATCTTAAATTATCCAATCAGTGCGACTAGAGACAAGTTTCCTCAGAATCTACAATAGATTGCTGAGTATAACTTTTCTCACTGTCATACTATTAAGGTCAAACCTTTAATAAGCTCATTGTGCTTTTGCTGCGTAAACCATTTGCATATTTTATGAACGATTCATAATAAAAGCTCAATCAAGTTCCAAACTTGATCATAGTAAGATATTGGTTTAATGTTAATTTCCGGAATCGATATCAAATATCGCTCCCACTATAAGTCATAGGATAATTTTCTCCGATAAGAAAACAACAAAACTATTAAGTATCAAATACTTTGCGAATGATTCTGACATCCTATAGCACTTATATGAAAGTAATAAAAGGGTATTTTCATCTTATTAATTATGTAGTTCCATTTATAGTTTATCACCGTATTTGACTTCAATAAGTCAAGTCTTTTATACAATAGTCAACATCCAATGTTACACACTAAGTAATAAACAATTTTATTACTCGAGATCGTAGAAAGGATATTTTATCAAATAGAATACAATATTCTATTAAAAAAATAAATGATAAACTTCTACTCGTACCTCCGAGGCGCAAGTAATATCAATTATATAACAATTATACAAAAGATAGATTCAAATCTCAAACATTTCAAGATTCAAATTTTCTACTTATACATATCATATACGTAACTGTAGAAACTAATGGAACATTAATTAAAATGATGAATTAGTGTTACTGGAGCATATCCCCAAGAGTATTGAAACTAATTCGATATCTCTCAATATCAAACGAATCAAATCGTATAAGATTCGATTTCTTCCATTAACCAATTCCATCATTATGGAATCGTGGAAGAATTATATTGATGTAAGAATTATATTCTTCGAATAACCTTAGAACAAATTGTCATAAATTCATATGTTTGATCGTATCAAACATCTTTGAACAATTCAAAGAGTCACGGTGAATTTTAAAGATACAATTTTCAAAACTTCAGATCGAATATCTTTGAACCAGTCAAAATATTATATCCACGTTTCATCAGAAACACGTAACTAAGTCACGACAGTTCATTGACTAAGTTACGAAGTGAAGAAACTACCTTAAGCACTTTACAATTCATTAAATTACATACATCTAATGTATCAATTTAATAAATTTTCTGGTCCAATGACAGTAATTGGTTAAATGAGATTTAGTCACCTTCTCAAATACAATATTCGTAAATGGATAAGGATATTTAGTGAGATCTCATATCAGACCATCATTTACTATATGGAATAAGCATCCAATACTTAAGTGATAAAATCTCATAAAATAATGTTCTAAGTTATTTACTTAACTGCATATTTTTCTTAATTATCTTTATTACACTTTAATGACACTACTAGTCGTTTTTAAAATATGTAACAACTGTTTACAAAGAACAAGTAACTATCAAATGTCGCAAGTTCTGATATCAAATATCGAAACAATCATTCAACATATTTTAAATAACTAGACGGGAGATCTGATATCCAATATCTATAGTTGTCGTATTATGAAAATCAGTATTTTCTATACACAACTATACTATCTTCTTTCTTTAGCTTTATTATTTACTTTTAAATTATTTACAACATTTGCAAATAATCGAAAAACAAATAGTGTCTGACACGTGACCTCTGGATGTCACTAAAGCCAAGAAACGTCATTATTAGATAAACAAGTACCTAATATGTTTTTTAATGCCAGTGAAGAATCTCGAGACATGAACAAATTCATGTCAATCTTTACTGCATAAGAAACTATTCTGTCTAGATGGATTATATCATTATCTATTCTAATCTAGAACCTATTCTAGAAATATGCAACTATAATTGAAGTCAGAAAACATATATAAAATATGTATGCAGTAGATAACAGTTTAATTCTATCAATCTAATAGAATAAGGAATAATATGAGCGACAATTTACATAATATTACACACCGCATAAGTTAAGGTTTTTTAACCTAGCAGTGCCTCCCACTACTTTACGTAATACCGTAATCCCCAACGGTAATGAGAATTCAATAATTAAATTGAATTCCATAATGGGAAGTGGACCCCATGAATATATTTCGACTCACAGCTTTGGCACGTTCTCGCCTACGTATATTCATTAGGTAGACAACTCATTGTCAATCACACTCACTGTGACTCCTGGGTTCGGTCCTGATCGTTTCTCGTTATGACAGCTTTGGCACGTTCACAAGGAGGCGTATCAAGGTTAAACTTGTCAATGACAAACTCAAGCTACCGATGTAGTCCTGAAAGCTTTGGCACGTTCATTTCCATTTTCACTTGAATTTGTCTCTTATCATATAAGTTCTACCGGCGCAAATGAATTACCTTCAACCATGACTGCACAGCTTTGGCACGTTACATCCATATCATCATGAAAACATTTACATCTGTATTGACAAGGCAGACGAAGAAACAAGTATTCCTAATACTAGTCACTTTCTTAAAACCTTATTTAAATCGGGGATTTTCCAACAAAAGATGCTTTTACTTTATTTAATCAAATTAAATAAACACATGCATGTATTTAGTAATGATTAAACTAAACATTGAATTTTAAAGGGTTAATCATATTGGGTGTCCAGGATAAGACTCGCTCTGATACCATTTTGTTGGGTTAAATCAGGGAGGCGCAGCGGAAGAAGCGTTGTTCGAGAAAAATCGTAGTTTAAAATTTTTAAACTTACGAATAAATTATTTAATAACAAATATTAATAATTTATTTATATTTCACCTAAACATATTTATTCGATTTCATATAACGGCATAAATAATATAGAAAGATCGCGAAACTTTTGCGAAAATATTTTTCCGCAAAATAGCATAAAACGTGTTTCCGGCCGAACCGACCGATCAATGCTCATGGGGACTGCCCAGGTCAGCCCCAAAAATATTTGGACAATTCGTGAGCTGCCCGAACAGTGTCCAGTTCATTGTTTGGGCAACCGTTACCCGGTAACGCCATTTTTCGCCGTTTTCGCGTATTTTCACTCCGAAATAATTTCTGATAAATATTTTTCTTGGGGAATTAAAATAAACTAATTTATTCTAATTACTCAATAAATAAAAACTGAATTTTTATCTGAAAAATCAGATTTATCATTAATTGCTATAAGACCCCAAAGTTTTACAAATTAATTATTTTAGTCCTTAAATATGTCAATTACATATTTAATTGATTCCAAATCAATCCCAAAATAATTTTTACAATTTTACAACAAAACCAGAAACTTTTCCAGAATTTTCGAAATTGCCCAAAATTTTCCAGAATTTACGAAAACAGCCCAGAATTTTTATTAATTGTAATTTGGCCCAATTGTTCAAAACATATCAAGATCAAATCCGATCAATCCCAAATTTGACATACATCAAATATACATCAAATTATAACATATATAAGAACAACCCCAAAATTTGAATGGGTTAAGAACCCTAATTTCACAAATTACTCAAATTGGGCAATTTACATTAAATTGATAAAATTCAATACTTTAATCTTCAAATTACCACACCAATTAAATCTCACCATCATGAAATTAATCAAGAACAATTCTAGGCTAATTAACTCTAGAATAGAAACTTTAATTTTCTAATTAATTTATTAAGCTTAATTACATTAATAAGCAAATTAATTAATTATACATGCATGAACACATCCAACAAGCATCCAACAAATTTTATTACAAACTAAAAGAGTAGAGGCATGATCTTAACAACACAATTGAAGCTAAGAAATATTGAAACATTTTTCATGTAGAAAAAGAAGTGAAATTACTTACAAAATTCTCATTTTTGCTTTGATTTCCCTTTTTTTTTTCAAACCAAATGCTCTCAACTCACTTTTGTAATTTTTGTTTAGCTTGTGTTGTTGTGAAAAATGATCAAAACAATTTTGATATACCATTTTTTCACTATGGCCGAATATGCACCAAAAAACAAATAAATAATTTATTTAATTTTGTTACATTTTGATTAGTCCACCTTTTTGGAAAATTAAAGTCATCACTTTAACTTTAATAAAGCAAATCAATATTTGTTCCAATGGAAACTTGCCATAAAAAGCATAAATCATTATTTAAGATATTTATTATTTTAATTAATTTAATTATTTAACATTTAAACAATTAAATAATTAAATACAAATATCTTAAATATATGTATTATATTTACATTAAATATCTCAAATACATATATTAATGATATATGTCAAATATCACAAATTGATATTTAATTAATGTGTATTTAATAAAATCAAGTATTAAATACAAATACACATTAATTTAGAAAATGACCGTTAGGTCCCGTTTGCATGTATTTTTCGTTTAACCATTAAACGAGTTATAAATAATAAGTATTATTCATAACAGTTGCCCTAGTGCTCTACGAGTATATTCCATTAGTGAGACTCTCTAGATTAAGGCATATCCGTCACGAAATCCAATTTCATGTCCATAATTCACCCACCTGTAAATTATGACGACCACAGATAAACTCGTTGAATCATAAAGGTCGAGGTCACTGCATACGTATAATCTCTCCGTCACAGGTATCCGGATTATCCCAGAGATATAGATATAAAAGTCAAATCTCTATAGGAATAATCCCGTCGACTTATATATTAGCAATCTCTAAATAACATTCGGAACTCACTTCTGAAGTATACTATGGCCATAGATTTAACAGATTGCTAATCACATTTGGACTACCTATGCTCTATACACAGAACTGACGGATCCTATCTTGATACACATAGGATATCATGAGCATGAGTCCACACCCAACAAACAGGCGGAGGTCTGATCTAAATAGATCGATGACGTGACTGCCATCTAAGTGTGGAGGATAACTCATATATCCACAGTGGTATCTGAAGTCAAAGAATCACTATGCTACTCAACCCGAGAAGATTCCTTTTGACGTTGGTGTACCATGTATTAGGAAATACTCGGTGAGTCATTCAATATTTATCAAATAAACACATACATGTCTATACGAGTCTCCCAAGACTCACGGTTCATTGGGATAAACCATCGGACAAAGTCCGATATACGATATGTACTGGTCTCAGCGAATTTTACTAACCGACCCTTGTCAGTAAATCTTGATCATGAACTTAATTTAAGGATATACAACTTATAGTGACACTTCCCAATGTCAATTACAAACTATGTTGTAACTGCGCACTACGTTGTAAATCATGGTCTAATATATATACATATCATTAAATCAGATTTAGTTTCAATATAATCAATCTAATCAAAATTAGATCGAACACATATATAAAAGATAAGAGGTGATACCATTTTAAATTAGTAATATTATGAAAAAAAAAAAGGTATTGCTCGTATTCATGAATCAGACATAAATACGATCCGAATTTGCGCTCAGAGCACCAACCCTAACATAATAATCATTACCTGGATCAGATTGATATCGACTAGTCACAATGACACCCAAACTGATGACAGGTCTCGTACATAACATAGCATACATAATGCTTCCTAGAAGTATATGGCAAGTTAGAAGTTCTAACTCTCTCTTTCTCAGTCTGAGGTGCCATTTTCTTCAGAAGATGTATGTCGTATATGAACGGTACATTTACTGCCTAGCAGTTGGTAAAAATCATACATTTCTAACATTTATCTCCTTGGAAGTTAGTGTCTATATAACCCTTAAATTGTAGCTTATATTCTCCATATATGAGAAACTTATCCTTAGTACCTTTAAGATATTTCAGGATATATTTCACGGTTGTCCAATGATCATTACCTGGATCAGATTGATATCGACTAGTCACAATGACACCCAAACTGATGACAGGTCTCGTACATACCATAGCATATATAATGCTTCCTAGAATATATGGCAAGTTAGAAGTTCTAACTCTCTCTTTCTCAGTTTAAGGTGCCATTTTCTTCGGAAGATGTATTCGTATCTGAAAGGTACATTTACTGCCTAGCAGTTGGTAAAAATCGTACCTTTCTAACATTTTATCTATGTACGTAGATTGCGAAAACCCTATAAACTTCCTAATTCTATCCCGGTAGAGCCTTATACCTAGTATATATGAAGTTTCACCCATATTTTACATGGAGAAGTTCTTGCAAAAGTAAGCTTTCACACTTTGCATCAATCTTATATCATTTCCAATGATAAGGATGTGGTCTACATATAAAACTAGGAAAACTATCATGCTCCCACTCACTTTCTTATAAACACATGGTTCTTCTTCATTCTTGATGAATCCATATAATCTAATTATCTCATCAAAATGACGATTCCAGATTCGGGATGCCTGTTTA
>SKCR01021531.1:0-17014 GCA_019454045.1 Zanthoxylum bungeanum | reverse complement strand
TTATCATCATACCGCACATTATAAATAATTGTAGACAGAAACATATATTCAGGCAAACGGTCATTCATCACCACCGATTATTTCAATAGTCACTTTGTCAATTCTTTATTATCTAACTGCTAAAGAACTATTTTTTAGTGTATATGAATCTGACCTAGATATTAGGTTCAAAGTATAGGATAAAAGTGAAATAAGCATTTATCTTTTCCTAGAACTTTTTACTAAGACAAACAATTTTATCATTGGACTATATATATAATATATTTTTTTGAAAATACCGCATTCAAAAGTTAAAACAAACAAAACATGCAAAACACACGACATGCAGAGAATAAAACATGCAGAAAAGAAAAAATTTAATGGAGAAAACAACTAAACATAAACAACCTTTACCCTCAAACCTAAACCTAGCATTGTCTCAATGCATTACAAAACAAAATAAAGATAAGGTATAATGTTACCGTGAGTTTTCAGTCCTCAGCCTTGTGATCGTCGCTACCACGTCCTCTGGCAGATCAGGAATACTGAAATCTGCTCATCGCTCATGTTGAGATGGTATGCCATTTGTTGAAGCAATTGCCTCATGGCCAAGCTATCTTGAATGATGTAGTCAATGCGAGTTTTCATTCTTTCTACTCGTTGTGTCAGAGATTGGGATCATGATGTTCTGCGCGCTGGTTGAGGTTGTTGTGGTGGTACATGTGTCGATGAGGATGATCTGGCATGAGTATGCCTCTCTATTTGGAGTTGATGGATGATTCGAGCGGTCAATACGGTGGTGGGCTTCATCATCTCTTCCCTTTGGTCCATGGGTACCCTAGCCCGCGTGCATAGGGATGCAATTAAGTTGCAGTATAGTAGGCCAGTATGTGTTGACCATGCAGCCCAAGCTATGTTAGTTGATATTAGCCCACCGATATCAATGGTATATCCCTCCAGCAAATAATATTACATGATCATTCGTTTTTTAGTTACATAGGTAATATGAGTCTCTGGCATCAATGTTCGGGTAAGTGTAGGCATTGCATTTTTGCATGTGAAACCCGATGATGAGTCTCAGTTGGAGGCACTACCATTTTAGTTAAGGATATTGTGGGAAACGGTTTGTCGGAAGGGAATCGGTATTTCATTAAATCCTTGTTCATTTGTTTTGTTTAGCGTCAAGCTCACCTGTGGACACCATTTAGAGCACCTTGGCCCAAAAAAAAAACCTTTTAACCTTGGCCCACAACCTTGCCACCCACCTAAGCCCCTCACCAACCCAACACAACACCTAGCCCACCAAGGCCACACGCCCAAGGCCCGTAAATACACCCAAATTAAATCAAAATATAATTAAATTAAACATTAACTAAATAAATATTAATTATTGATATACCAAATTAAATAAAACATAAAATATAATTATACCAAATTAATATTGTAACTTCCTAATCCAAAATATTATATACTAAATTAAAGAGATGTTATGCCTAATTAAATCAATCCTAACCAATTAAATATTGTATTCCTAAACAAGCAAATCAAATATTCAACCTTCCTAATTCACCAAATCTTGCCCCCCCTCAATCTTTGACTTTCCTTGCTCAACACAAAATCAAATCCCTTCCTTGTGGGACAAGGAGAAGCCCTAGCCCTCCTCTATATAAACAAAGCCAAACCAAGCCTCTTCCCCTCTCTCAATTCACGCCAAACTCTCTCCAACCTCTTACAATTCACGGCATTAGCAACAAGAAGCAACACAAACAATTCTCTTCATCTCCTCCACTCCATAGTCGAAAATATCACAGCCCCTAAACCCTCACACATCATCGAAATCTCCCCCATACAGCAGCCCTCCATCACCGAAAATATACCCCAAACAGCAGCCATAAAATGCCCCAAACAGCAGCCCCTTTCCACCGAAAATAGCAGCCATGGCACCCCCTAAAACACACGCCTGAGCAGCAGCCCAAATCACCCCCAAAACAGCAGCAAAATCTCTTCTTAAAACAGTCCTAAATCCTTAAAACAGTAACATAAAAAACTGCACTTATAATCCTTAAATAAACACACACAAAACAGTAGCTTTGAAGACCTGAAACAGTAAGCATAGAATACAGAGGAAACAGCAGCAAAACGGAGGTCAAACAGCAAGTAAAACAGCAAAAATAGTGAGCTAAGACGCTAAACCAGTAACCAGAGAAGTTGAGGAGCTTTAAAACCCTTCCGATCTCCGTGAAACGCAAGTCCGAAGTCGATAAAAAATGTTAGACCTGAGGGTATTTTTCACACTCGTTTTTCGTTTATTTTTATTATTTATTGAGTACTGTTCGTATGATTATTATGTTAAAATGCATGTTGTGGCCCTTTAGTAGATAAATATGCATGTATTACGAAATATTGTATGTTGTGTCCTTGGAATAGAATGAAAGATGTGTCAACTCTCGTGGTATATATCGGATGAAACCCGGACATAAATTTCATATCCGATTCCGAATAGACGGTAGTATGATCTGTAATCGGGATACAACTCCACGTACCGCTTGAGTAAACGGCACATTCTTTAGTTTTATGTTGCTTTGATTTATTTATTATTCGTCATTTAAATTCCGCATGTTATTTTTTTTTATATTCATGATGTGATCGAGCGCATGGGCTTAGTAAGTTGGATTAAGGTCCCTTATTCTGAGGGGTTACAATCCTTTACCACGATGCTTTGCCACGCCGATTAATGTATATTCGGTTGAATGTAAGATGTGTTCAATTGGGTATACGAAGTCCGATGTATTGTCTTTATTTTTATATGCATAATGTGATCGAGCGCATGGGCTTAGTAAGTGGGATTAAAGGTCCCCTATTTTGAGGGGTTAAAATCCTTTACCACGATTTTTTGCCGCGCCGATTGGTGTATATTCGATTGGATGCGAGATGAGTTCAATCGGATACGTGAGGTCCCACATTGTGGATTTATTTGTATATGAATGTGTTGCATGCATCAGGTCTGGTTCCGTTCGAACGCGTTCTCAAACGCCACACGAACGTGAACCTTCTATTTACCGTTCGAACGCGTTCTCGAACGCTACGCGAATGCGCACGCATTTTCTTAGTTTCATCATGCATCAGGTCTGGTTCCGTTCGAACGCGTTATCAAACGCTACGCGAATGCGCACGCATTTTCTTAGTGTTTCATGCATCAGGTCTGGCTCCGTTCGAACGCGTTTTCGAACGCTATACGAACGCGAACCTTCTATTTACCGTTCGAACGCATTCTCGAACGCTACGCGAACGCGCTCCCACTGAACTGAGTCATTTTCATCCGATTTCGTACATAATTGTTCCTAGTAGCTATCCCTTCGTATGATGAACCTGATTGCTTCTCTGTATTACGCAAGATTGTGTAAGTGTCGTTCATCTGTATTCCCCACAAGTATGAGTATAATGTGTTTATTAACTTGTATGTTTGCCGTATGTTAATTTATCTTTATGTATGCAAATTCGGATATGTGTTACATGTAAGTTTATATGAACTTGTTGATGTATGCATGCAAATTTAGGGGTAAATCATCCTTGGAAGTATGTTACTTAGGCTTGGTTAGATTATTGCACAAATCATTTTATTACAAGTGGCATAAGTAAGAGACCATTCCGAACCCAACGGTTTGAGGTCTTCCCTTGCGATGGGTGAGTGCGGCCTTAAATCTTTGTCCCGGTTCACACCGGGTGGCGACTCCATTATTCCCCGGTTTAGTCCCCCGCGGGCTACTCCGTACTCCCAACCGGGCCGCGAGCCCGGAACAGCATGTGTCGCCCAGTTTCTGTGTTCCCACAGTAAGGAAATGAAACCAAACCCCGGCATCTGGCTTAAGATACCTAGAACTCATCTTTAAGTATTCCTCACTGCTTCTCATTTCTCATGCAGCATTGGGGATGCAAAGTGTCTTAGTGAGATGAGTCATGTCTAAATTCTCCCTAGCTGCCGAATATTCATCCGCCTCCATATCAGGCAACTCATAAAACCTATTGATAGTGGTACTATCGAACATCGCATGTTGACCTCATACTAACACCTGATACGCCTGATGCTCGTAAGCATTGGCATAGAACTCACGCACTACTGGTACACAGGCAGGGTGAGAGTGCTGGCAAAGCTTATGGCAGTGTCTGGTAGCGATAACTCTGTCAATCTGGGGAAACTGTCCGGGGTTAATCTCAAAACCTCTCTCCATTATCGAGACTTTTTATCTCATTCCCCTCTCATATCGCCGCTCAGCAGCTGCCGATACAAACTTTGTCACATCGAAACTCAGTTCGGCTGCCGCTGAGGTTCTTGCTCTTTTAGGGGCCATTTCCAATTTTTTTTAAAAATTTCGACAGAACCTCCCCAGATTTTTAAGAATTACCAAAATTCAACCTAACATTAACACTTCACAAATTAATCCATAACTTCGCCCCCAATTTCTACGAAAGTAACAATAGCAATGTCCACAAATACACACAATAACAAATACATGCAATGTTTTCTTTTGTAAAAAAATTTTTCGGAAATAACAAAAAATTTAAAAAAAATTGAGAGATCTAGGAAAAAAATACCAAAATCGCGATGTCAAACCCCAAATCCAAGTGAGTCACGCACTAATTGAGGATGGGTGAGTTATTTAGTGAGATTTGAGTATTTGGTTGAGAGAGAAAATGAAAAAAGTGACAGAAAATGAGTAAGAAAGAAAGAAAAATGAAGGGGAAATGGAGAACATAAAGTTTAATGTGTTTGATTGAGAGATTTGAAGGTGAAATCGAGTCTTGGGTGAAGGAAAATGAAGAAAATACGAAGAACAACGAAGAAGATGAAGAAATAGAAATAGAAATGAAAAGAAGATGCGGGGGCCACTGGTTTAAGGCCTGATACCGCATTCGCATCGCGACGCACAGTGTTTTTGCGTCGCGACATGGTGCCCTAAAGTTGAAGGTTCCTTGTTTAGGTTAATGTGTCGCGACACGTAGTGTTTTTCGTGTCGTGACGCGGGGTTTTTTTTTGACAAAATACGAACCCTTAAAACATACCCATATAAATACGTCTCAAGAATTGATTCCTTACTCTGCCATCTCTAATGAATTAAATTTTTAACTTCGCGATTTTGTCAAACTTATTGATTCCTTACAAGGATCTTATACGTCGATGATATTTTACTCATTGGGAATGATGTAAAGATATTGTCGGATGTGAAAACCTGGCTAGCTAACCAATTCCAAATGAAAGATTTAGGAAAGGTCAGTTATGTCATTGGGATCCAGATTCTTCATAATCGCAAGAAACAACTGTTAGCAATGTCTCAAACATCCTATATCGATAAGATCCTTGTCCGATTTGGGATGTAAAATTCCAAGAAATGCAATTTGCCTCATCAACATGGAATTCATTTATCGAAGGAACATTCTCCTAAGACACTTCAAGATGTTGAGGAAATGAGACATATCTCATATGTCTCAGCAGTTGGTAGTCTCATGTATGCCATGTTATGCACGAGATCAGACATCTGCTTTGCAATGAGAGTAGTCAGTATGTTTCATTCTAACCAGGATTAGATCATTTGGTGGCTATGAAACATATTCTCAAGTATCTTAAGAGAACGAGAAATTATATGATTGTATATTCCGGTGAGGATATGATCCTCAGAGGATATACAGACTCTAATTTTCAGACAGATGTTGATTCTAGAAATCAATATCTGGATTAATGTTTACTCTATGTGGTGTGGCCATTGTGTGAATGAGCATAAAGCAATCTTGTATTGATGACTCCACCATGGAGGCTGAGTATGTAGCATCTTGCGAAGCAGTTAAGGAAGAAGTATGTCTCCGGAAGTTCTTGGGAGTTCTAGAAGTTGTTCCAAATATAGATAAATCACTCACACTTTATTACGATAATAGTGGTGTAGTGGCGAATTTCAAAGAACCAAGAAGCCATAAAAGGGGAAAGCATATAAAGAAAATATCATCTCATCATGGAGATAGTGCAGAGAGAAGACGATATTGTCACGAAGATTGCATCCGCATAAAACCTGACTGATCCGTTTACAAAGACCTCATCGGCTAAAGTGTTTGAAGGTCACCTAGATGGTCTAGTGTTAAGTTACATGTCTCATTTACTCTAGTGCAAGTGGGAGATTATTGGGATATATGCCATAGAGCTTCATGCAATGTAAACGGAATTATATTTTATGAAATAAAAATATGCATTATTCATTCATCAAAGTGTTTGTTTAATATCGCATATTGTAAATTATCTTGTTTATCATAGATTACTCATGTGCCTTCAGACTTAATGTATGAGTCAGACACAATAGGATTTAAGTCTGAAGTTAGTAATCTAAAATAATGCATAGAGAACAAATAAAGCGGGGGTACTTTATTTGTGGTTTATCTATAGCTGCGGTCCATTTTATAATTGTATGGCGACCTTGATCCGGGATCTCCCATGTGGAGACATGATAATGAAGGCACCTTATATGATGTGATCATATAGGACTGGACCCAGATAGAAATGAGTTTCTTGTAATATCTGTTAAATAAATAAATTCATTTCAATCTATTAGATTGTCATATATAGATTGATCTGAATCCTGAGTGTACTACGAACTCCTGCATGGCAGACTATGTCTTTGATTTACAAAGGTGAGGTTAGTGTAGCAATCCTGACCAATAGCTATGTACTTTGGGGACATGGTTTGATGTGTAGTTGGGGACATTTTACATAGATTGGGAATTCACTCCTTCTTGCGAGAAGTATAAGAGTATCTTCCTTAAGGGTTGATTCGGTACTTGAATGGTTAGAGCGCTCAAGTCTTTCTATTACGAATAGAAAGATTAACATTCATAATGGTTTTGAATAAATCGTTCATTAGAGAATCAATGTTACTTAAGGTAAAAATAATTAGAGGGGTATAATGGACATTATGACATGGCTCTAATTATGATATACTCGTGAAGGGCCAATCTGTATGTAATGACTATATCGATGGACGCCGACGTGGTTCGGCTTAAATTATCTATCTGAGGCAACAAGAGTGCAACTTCGGGTTTTTAGTGGAATAACCCGAAGTTAATAATTCAGAATATTTAATTAAGAGTTTAATTAATATTCTAAGATTATTGAAGCTCGGAACCGTAGGTCCATTTGGTCCCCGTACTAACTCGATATACTGTAGCAGGTTGAAATATAATTAGATAGTCCAATTATATGTGTGTGTGTGTGTGTGTGTGTGTGTGTGTGTGTGTGTGTGTGTGTGTTTAATATGATTAATGATAATTTTTGTCACACTTGAAACTATATATTAATTTTAATATATGATTTTTATAATAAATGATTATATGATAATTATTTACTATAAGTTATTAAATTATATATATTATAATTTAATAAATATTTAATTTTGTATTTCCAAAAATAGTTTTTGGAAGTTACATATTTTAATATGGATGTTACAACCTTTTAAATGGTAATTTTAAATTATCATTAAGTACAAAATTAAATACGGAAGGCTAATTGGTGTAATGTTGTGTAATATTTGATGTTACAAAATTATTCAATTTTTTGAGGACCGGTCGAATTCTGGTTTTGGAAAGGGAGAGGTTGTGAGAGGTTGTTTTGTTTTACTTTGTAAAATAAAATCAAGGTATATAAAGAAAATGAGTCTTTCTTTTTGCCTAACCTAATTTACTCTAACCCTAGTCACCCTCTATTGTTCTTAGAATTCTCTCAAGAGTTGACCAAAGAAAAAGAAGAACAAGAAAAACTGAAAGAAAAACTTGTGTGATAAAAGTTTTATCTCAAAATAGTTTAGAGATTAATTTGTGAGTATAGTCCACACTATACTCTCTTGGTAACGAGATATAGCACGAAAGGCTAATTGGTGTCGAACAAAAATTCATCATCTTCTCCTTCTCAATACATCACACGGTAGTGAGTATATTTCTGTTTACTGCGGCGTATTACTTTGTGTAACGGGGCTCGGTTTGTTTTGTTTTTAATACAGAAAAATTGAGAAACATTAAGGGGTGTTTTAAGACTATTTTGGGGCTGTTTTAATAAAAAAAAAATCATACCTGAAACTTTACTGGTGTAGGCGCAAATTAGAGGTTGTTTCAGGGGTGCGTTGTGCGTATTTCGGGTCTAAAACAGTCTAGTTTTAAGCCGTTGCCCCGGAGCTGAAATTTTGTTAAAAACAGAAGCAAAATTTCAGTGAAGCAGCTGGCCATATTCGACCAAGTGAAGGGAATGGCTGAAAATATTTTCAAGTCTGATCCCGAGGTGTCTAACGTGTTTCCGCTGCAGTAGGAAAGTGGTTCCTATAGTCTCTGGTTCCATAGATTTTGACAAGCCTCTTTTTCAACTATATTGAGGTTGTCTGCACAAATCTTCACATGAGTCTTGTATAATGTGCCGTAAACATGTCCTCAGGCGACAACCATGGCACCTTTTGTCATTCTCCATGTGCCATTTTCTGAAGTGACTATCATAGCCCTGTTTATCAAGGGCTATCCCCGAGAGTACATTCAGCCGAAGTTCTGGAACATATAGAACATCATTCAAAGTTAATGTACCCGACATATGTCCACAATTTAATATCACCAATTCTTTCTATCACATATGAACTGATATTTCACATCTCCCTAAACAACTACTAGTGTCTCTCCTATATTATTCTTCAGCTGAAATTTGCCTTGGTTCTGCTCTCGTTGCAGTTTTCAGCAATTCTTCTATAAGTGGCTTTCTATGCCACAATGGTAGCATTTATAGGTAGACATCCTTCTATCTAAGGATCTACCTCTGGTTGTGCTTCTGCCTCTCATTTTTTATCTTCCTCGATGAAATCTTGTGTTTGTTCTGAGCCAACGTCTTTTCTCCTGGACTCTCATTCGACAGGGCATATTTTACCATAGGTATGGTAAGTTTTCCTCTGGAACCTGAATTGCTGAGAGTAACTATCAATGTCTCTCAGCTATCAGAAAGATAACTAAGTAGTATGAGGACTTTTATTTCATCTTCCAGCTGCATGTCTACTGTAGACAACTCATTCCCAGGCTCTGGAACTCATTATTGTGTTCTGCAATGGAAGTTCCACTTCGTAGCTTCAAATTCACCAAACTTCTCATTAACAGGGCTTTATTCTGAGTTTTCTTGGCCTGATACATGCCTTCGAGCATCATCTACATTTCATAAATATATGTATCCCGTGTTACATGGTGGATGACATTGTGATCGATCCACTGCGTAATTTGACCGAGAGTTCTATTATTTAATTTATTTCAGTCACTCTATTTGATAGAATTTGGTCTCACTCCCTTCACCTTGATCATATCGAACAAATCTTTACAGTGAAAATAATCTATCATTCGAGGCCTCCAGAGGGAGTAATGGGTTGTTGTCAGCTTGATCATCGCACCAGAATATGAATCTTCCATTTCCATTTTAAGTTTAAAGTTTAAAATAAAAATATGATAAAATCAGGGCTGATTTTCACAAATTAGAGGTCATTGTTACGTCTGAAACTGTCGAAAATAGTGAATTTAACTATTCGTTGGTCCAAATCTGACACATGAGTCGATTTGTAAATTTCTATAACTTCTAATGCTAAAATATAAATTTCAGAGACATCATGGGGCCCAATGAAATTAACAGGTTTGCCGACAGCCTGACAAATGGTAGATGACATGGTTGATGATTGGACCGAAATTGATGACATGGCAGATGACTGTACTGGAAAAGTTGACGTGACGATGACATGTGCACTAATTATACTGGATTTGTTGACTTGGCAACTGACTGTGCGGCTGACTGTACCGAAAAGTTGATGTGGCAGATGACTGTGCCGCTGACTATACCAGATTTACTGATGTGACAGTTGACTGTACCGTTGACTGTTCCTGAATATTTATGTGATAGGTGATTGTGTTGCTGACTATACCAAATGATGACTTGGCATACACATGTGTCGTCTTCAACCTCTAGAGCACGTGCAGCGCGTGGTGAGCGTGGCGGCGTATGGAAGCTCTCTAGAAGGTGCGCACGATGCTTGCGTTGTCTCTGTTGCTCTGTTTGCTCACCGAAAAATACCACCGTGTTCGTCTCGATGTGAACAATTTGTTAGTATGCTCAAAATTGATTTTGAGAACTTTCCCGAAATTTGAATTTTCTGAACCGAGATTCGTTCTTCACCTCCGAGATCCCCAACGTATAACTAAAGCTCTGATACCACTTGTTGTGATCATCTGATCACATAATAGTATTTTTTGATGAAAAATAAATACTATGTATTACTACAAGACTATAATTTACAAGTATTACAAAACTTGTACAAAAAACCTCACACACTAACTACACTCTCTGGGCTCTCTTACTTAAAGCTTACACTCTAATCTATCTTTACATGGAGATTCTTGTTGGGGATGGTTTGAGCTCTCAGATGAGCTCCATATTTATAAGAGAATACATGACTTAAAGCCAACAAAACACAAAAATCACCTAAAGATAATTTAGAAGCTTACACCATAATTTCAAATAGAAAATTTTCTACTGACAGTTGTCTTGGAGGGATCTTGGAGGTGCAATGCAGCTGGATTCAACAATTTCGTGGGTTGAATACAATTACAACACCTTCACCCACTCATCTGCTAAAACTACACCATTCGAAACAATCTATGGCATTCTTCCACCCAGTTTATTGGCTTATGTCCCTGGCACATCCAGAGTACCATCAATGGATGAGTATTTGAAGGATCACGATGTCATCCTACCCGGCCTGCTATAGGCCCTCTCTCTAGCATAAAATCTTATGAAGTGTCAGACGTACCACACCGTCGGGAGGTCTCCTTCGAGATCATGGATTATTTTTATCTAAAACTGCAGCCATATCACCATAAGACTGTAGCCTTCATGTGAGCCATAAAGTTGGCATCACGCTTCTTTAGTCCGTGTCGAATTGTCAAGAGGGGTGGGACCAGTCGCGTATCAATTGGACATTCCTCCATAAATGTATATTCATGATGTCGTCCACGTTAGCTTGTTACGGAAGCGCCTGAGTCTTGTCATTCCGCCATCGACTCAGCTACTCCATGTTTCTGATTCTTCACATTTGCTTCCTCAACCTGAGACTGTATTGGATCGCAGAGTCATCAGGAAGGGAAAATATCGTCCAAGGCATGAATGTTTAGTCAAATGGCAGGGAGACCCTTAAGAAGATGCTACTTGGGAGAATGCATGGCGTTTTAAATGCACATATCCAGCTTTCATCCTTGAAGACAAGGATTCTCAAGAGGGAATGATTATTGTGTATGGGATGACTGTGTTTGCACATAGGTGACGTCCATACACAGTAAGCCTGTAGATATTAAATTTTTATGCATAGCCTCATGATGAGTCTCTTATGGGGACACCTCCTGAAAATTAAAAAAATTGCAAGATGAGTGCCAATAAAGGAATGAACTTCAAAGAAAATAGCAAAAAATCAGTCGGACATCACCTATGTTCGGCCTACATTCTCTCAAACCGTAAAATTCGGCTGGACTCACCTTAAAAACCCTAAATCCGACCGGACAAATCATAGCTGTCATTAAGAGTTCACATTGTCAATTAACAAAGACACGAGATATAATTATGGCCAATCAAACATGTAATTCAAATCTAACATCCAGCCGGACATGTATTATGTGGTCAGCACATGTGCAAATTACCAAAACCTAGAGTTACGGACTGATTAATGGTCGATCAGACATACAATTCAAATTGTACATCCGGCTGGACATACATCAGACGTTACAATCTACAATGTCTCCAGTAAACGCCAGACAGAGATGAGAGAGTAAGGGGGTTCTGCTCTCCCATTTTCTTTTCAGCCCGAACCCTAGCACTATAAAAATAGGCTTTCATTTTCACAAAATGGAGGCTACAACCTATAATTTTGATCCAGAATCCACCATATATAAACTCTGAAAAAATTGTGAGCCTTGAGAGAGAAAGTGAGAAAATACACCTTGATCCTTGGAGTTCTCTATTTTTTGTGCGAATCCAGCAACGACCTTGACTTCAAAATCGTCTTCTAAGCCACAGTATACACAAAAGTACGACTTGAGTGCGTCTCTTTTATTTATATGTATTTTGGAGTTTCTGTATTAATACTGTATATCTGGCCAGAAGTACATCACATCCGGATGGATATGCACACACATCCGGCCATGTGAAAACAATATCATGCCACATTACTGTTCTATTAGATTTAATATTTTAATCCTTGCATTTGATTTTGGTTTGCTATGAATAATTATACATATATAGTGGTTTACTCCGTTGTTTAGTTCATTGTTATGCATGTTATGTTCTTCTTAGTTCATTATTGATATGTATGTTGCTTAGGTATTTACGATCTGACCTGTGACGAATATCCAACCTGACTTATTACAAGTCCGGCAAGATATCACCTTCATATATTCGGCCTTATGATCTCTTTCAGTATATAGAATGGAAACTCAGACGTAAGTTCCATAACTGATTCCAAAAGAATGGTAATATGGTTCGCATTCGGGATATAACTCCACGTACCCTTAGAGGATGGCCATTTCATTTTGTTTCATTACTATTATATCATTTCTAAAAATCATTACTGCTATTGTAGTATTAGACATTACTAGTATTGTTTAGCTATTTGTTATTTCATTTTTATTATTGTGATTCTGCATTTTTGGATTATGTAGTATATTCGACTTGACTTCTAATAAGTCCAGTCGGATATTAAATGTGATCGAGATATCCGACTGACTATGACCATGTCCGACCAGGCCTCTCAGAGGCCATGCCCATTGAAGGCATGCTTTAACATGTTTATTAATAGTTTATTTCCGTATTTGAACTTTATTTATTTATCGCTTTTCATGTTTGCGCCGTGTATGCTATTAAGATTATTATTGTGTGTGAATTGCATTATAAGATGTGAGGATACCTCTTTTGAACCTAAATATTATACTGACATCAGTAAGAGACCACTGCGAACCCAAACAGGTTTAAGATCAGACCTTGCGAGGGGTGTAGTGCGGCCTTAAATCATTCCCGATGTTTCATACTGGATGGCGACTCCTTTATTCTCCGATTAGTCCCTTGTGGAGCTATCTGTACTCTCTACGGGCTGTGAGCCCAATAATATCGTGATCGCTGACATTATAGGCATTGCGATAAACCTGGATTCGCTCTTACAAAGCCATGTGCAAGTTACTTACATGCTGCATGCAAAACCATGCACGTGGCCCTTCGACGTGGAGAAGCTTCCATCTTATTTGCATTAGTGGAGTAGGTCATGAGTCATGTGTCTCTCTGGTTATTTGTTTGGAACAGATTTGTTGAAGTATTTGGTTGTTATTTTGTTGCTAGAAGGTAGGGATTGTTATCTCTTTCCCGTTACGTAAAAGGCTATATAAGCCTGATATGGGTTAAATAATGAGATGAATTATCTGAGAATTATCTTCCTTTACTCTACCTCTGTCTTTTCCATTTTACACGTATCATTGTCACCGCAGTTTAAGATCTAAACGGAGAGGATCTCAAATCTAAAATTTGATTGCTATTATTTAACGATAAAAACGTATCTTTATATATATATGTTGATAGATCATTTTTTACTAAAACGCCGCACATGATTTTCCTTAAAACGTCACAAATAATTTTGATCATCCGCTCCTATGCTTTTTTAATTAGTTTGTTTGGCCTAATGACATCTCAATTCCCTTTTGATTCATGACAACCCGATTCCCTTTACACCGAATGAGAGAATTTTTCAAAAATTTTAAGGGTTTAATTTATAAATTTAATATGCTATTTCTATTTTTTTATTTAATACTAACTATTAAAAAAATGAGAGGAATTATAAGATACTTCACTCCTCGCGGGATTCAAACCCCAAATGTATTAATTTCATTAAAAAATATTTAACCAACTAAACTATAGAAATCTTATCCCATCACCTCGCATGGTGACGACCGACCATCATCGACGTGTACTAACTTTATGAACACAGTTATAATTAACAAGCATGTCCTTTTTTCTTTAAAGCAAACATGTCTAGTCTTATTCGTAAATATTTATAAGGCAAGCAAGGATTAGATCACTCTACTCTTAGGGACGACAATTTACTGGACCCCGTCGAGGCTTGGCATTATTATCGACAATTTACGAAAAATGTGTTTAGAATTAAAATAAAAATATTTAATGAAATAAATTGATTTTAAGACTTTTGTATAAAAATACGAACCTAATCATTTTACCAGCGGATAGTACTCGTAATTTTTACCATACCTACTACTGCAGGAATAACTTTGGTTTGACATGAAATAACTTGGGTTTGGTTGCTAAAAAATGATTGGATAATGTGGTCATCATGTCGATGCTGGGGTTGGTGAGGTTGCTTCGTTTATTGAATTAAAATATATATATATAGTTAGCTGGTTGGTGGGGTTGTTGAGGACATTTTTGTCATTCAGTCACACCCACCCCTTTTTATTATTTGCTACTTCATCACAATTCACAAATAGCACAAATGCAACGGGCTTTAAACCAAACCTTTTGATGATGACACTTCTAATTTTCTATTATTCTATTGCATTGTTTCTGGTTTTAACAATTTAGGGTTTGTGAAGATTTGGTAGGGGTAGAGGGTATCTTCTTACTTTATTTTTTAGGTTAAAATCTTAATTATATAATGTACATTAATTTAATTTAATATTTGAAATTAGATATGATTTGTGGTTGCTCGTTAGTCAGTTGATAAAACATCTTGAGTGGAAATAAAATATTTAGGGTTTAAATTTTGCTCATATTAGTGGATAGTGAATTGAATTTCACATTAGACTATAACTTAAAATATGTATATATGACTCATTCCGAGTCTAAATATATGAACTGCTTGATTACAAAATTGTTTTTAGACGTTTCATTAGTTTTTTATTATAAATATCAGTATATTATAGTGTAATTATAAATAATAAAAAACATTTTTGGGTTCCAAAAATTACATTCTTGGACAAAAAATGTGCATAATTTCTTAGTTGATACATTAAGATTAAATGAACATATACACTACATAAATGTATATGTGTGAGAGTGTGTATATATTTACGATCTCCAATGGACGTGTCTTGGTCTTGGGTTCGAATCCAGAGAATGTGTTTCTTGTAAGAGCTTGAAACAGTCAGGGATTTTACTTACTTTGCTTAAACCCGGAAAGTATGGTTTGACGGTGGGGTTTCCAATGGTTCCAAAAAAATAAAAATAAAAATAAAAGTGTATATATTTGTGTTAAAAAATAATCATAACCTGGATTTGAGAATCTTGACAAAGTTATCACCAAACCAGTTAGGGTTATGGTTTTTTTTGGAGAATGTCATTACTTGGTCAACAAGAGCATACAGAATTAGGGATCAAATAAAACAAAAACAAAAACAAAAACAAAAAAAAAGGTTTTATGAAATTTACATATGCAATGAGACAAATTTGAAACAGAGCACACACTGTTATTGAACAAAGTTAATGATGTACTTAGGTGGTTAGTCAATTAGTTAAAAGAGTTGCCTCCATTGCTTGCTAAGGTAAACAATAAGTGATATTTGCTTAATTAATGATCATTACTCAACAACATGTTTTAGTTTCAAAATCCTTGTGGGCCACATCTACTTAATTAGAGAAGTTAATTAAACTTGTCATCTTGGAGTTACACACAATCTCTTACTTCTATCATAATTTTGGACTTTAACACATGGTTTTTTATTTTTACCGTAAAAGTTAAAGCCAATTAATTTATCCTTTAGAAATAACTATATTAGTCATGAATAATATATAGCTGCTTACATATTTTATGGTATAAGAAAATGGTTTGAATTTAATGTTGAGCTGAACTTTATATTAAGCTTTTTATAACTTATGATTAATTATTATTGGATAATAATTTAATTGTAATTGAGTCTTAACTGTATATTATTATTAAATCATTTATGCTATAAATTTAGGATTTAAATTTACTGTTAAGTTGAATTTTGTATTGAGATTTTTATAAATTGCGATGGATATTTGTTGCATAATAATTTAAATAAACAAACGTGAAAGGAGATTATGAAAAATTTATCATAGTTCAACTGAAATTCAATTCATAAATTTAACATTCAATCTAGCATCTAAAATTTTCGTTAAGATTCAAAGTCCAAAAAAGTTTTGTTTCTCTCTACCTTTCTCTCATATTTCCTGCAAGATAGGTCCGATCACGGTTTCAGAACTGAATCGTAAAATTACGATTCTGATTCCAGTTCCGAACCACATTAAAAAATTAATAAAATTAATTTTAAATTAAATTTGATTTAAATTAGTTTTAATTTGGAAAAAAATAAATTAATTAAAAAGGTTTGAACTTAATTTTTTTTAAAAAAAAAATTAAGCTGCCCACATATCCTATAGGGTCTGGATGAATCAAAACTCATGTAGTTTTCTTAGCTTTTGTTGAATTTGAATAACCTCATTACCTTAATCATCACTGCTATTGCCGGATGTTTCAATCATCGTTCCTTCGGTTGTTGTTAAATCATATAAATCTTCAATTCTTTGTTATTGTATCTCTTGTTGTCGTAATTATGCTCTCGTTTAATCGTCCAAACAAGCTTGAGGTTCTAATGAATCCGAGCTCATGGTAAACTACGTCTAATATAATATACTACCTAACGCACTAAAAACTTGTTCAATTGTTACCGTTGAAACTTGAGCTGCTCAAAGTTGTTTAGCGATTAATGCAAGAGTTGGAAATATATTTGCGTGTCTACTCCACCACTCAAGGACTGTAAATTATTTACCTGTGAAACTATCACCAAACTCGAAAACTGTTGTTAGATATATGTCAAATTCAAAATTATTGTCAATGGATCCTCTAGGTTTTTTCTGTCTTTGCATTAATATGTGATCACCCTTACTAATCGTAACAGGCTCAGTCTGAATTTGACTAAAAGATTGATC
>SKCR01021530.1:0-17759 GCA_019454045.1 Zanthoxylum bungeanum | reverse complement strand
AGTCTCAATATTATTTTTATCTGCAAAATAAATAAAAACACATCAAAACGTTCATAAAACTTGAGAAACTAACAGAATATTAGGTTAAATGAGTGGGAAATAGTGATATAATTACCACTCATCAGTTGCTATCCAGTATGAGACACTGTGAATGATTTAAAGTCGCACTACAACCCTCGCAAGATCCGAACTTAAACCCGTTTGGGTTCAGAATGGTCCCTTACTGATGTCAATATAATATCCACGCTTAAAATATGATCCACATGTCTTATAATGCTTAAATCACACATGAACAATTTATATTGCATTAAATCACACAAATCAATTTATATTCATGTAGTAAGAAAACATCCATGAAAGTAGTAAAAGTAATAGAGGAAACAATAACAATAATGCACGTAAGAGATTCGGCCGGATGTATTTGGGGTCCGGCCGGATATGTTTATTATCATTATATATATGGACGGACATGCTTGATGTCTAGCCGGATTTACTACGTAAATCAGAAAGCCTAGAACACATAATTATGCAAATAACAGAGACATATCATGGCATGCTTGAAACCAGTATTCATAAAGCGCATATTCATGCATAGCAGTAACAGTAAAACAATGATAAGATAAACAAAATGATCATATAACAATAATAATGATAAGGAGAAATATTTTAAGAATGAAAATGAGGTTAAGATAAATGAAAGAGACGGATCCTTCTGTAAAATTGGAAATGCAATACATATTTGATCGGCGTGATCACACGTATAACGCAAGCGCACGTATCGCTCAAGTAGTATAAAAATATCGATCCCACGAGGACTTAATTCCTACTGTTGTCATTAATTATTGATGTTATTTATTTACAGGTATCTAATTAGAGGGAGAATAGAATGATTATAGAGAAGAGAATGATTGCAGATTTGGTTGGTTGAATGTGGATTTGCTAAATAAAGATGAATTGATTCCCTTTTATATGTGTAATAAATTACGTTACTAACTTGGAACACGAAGATATGCAAAAGCCTCTGTCGATAGTCAGATGCGAACACCCAGAATAGCCCAATTAAACATATGTCTATGTTAACTAAGTTACCTGGATTCATTAAGTTCAAGTTCCAATTGAGGCTACCCTCACCCAACAGGTATATGTCTATCCTGTAAGGAAATCTACCTAAGAGACATTTCCCCCGAGGTGAGATCGTGAGCTACCGAGTTTAAGGCTAAACTTAAAATCCCTTTGTCAAGTTCATTTTAAGTTTACCATATCAATATTATTGGTGATCAAGCAACAAGAATCATTAAGACTAAGACTCAGTAAACAAGCCTAAAATATTACCCAATATATTAAAATAACAATTATTAAACTCATAAATATTGTGTTTCATCACTTCCCTAGAATAAAAAGAAAATATTGGGGTTAGGGGATCCACTTTTACTAATTCTAATTTAGAAATCACCCTTATTATAATATAGAAATTATCTGTGATATTACCAACCGATCATATATGCGGTATCCTGATTAAGTCAGATTTTCAATTAAGTCCAACCGACCATAAATGTTGTGTTATTATTTATCCATAAACCAGCCATATAGGCGGTAATCATCTATCACATAAAAAACCGGTCATATAGGCGGTGTCATATTATGTCAAATAAATAAAACCAGCCATTAAGGCGATATAACCTTTAGTCCATATTAAATTATAATTTCCATATTATAATTAAGGGAGACTAATCTAAACTATAATAATAAAGCTTCACCCTTCCCCCAGCGGAAATTTACTACAAAACATAAAATAAAGTAAAAATATTGTAACTGTTATTACTAAAAATAAAAATACATAATAAAAATACTAAAAACTAATTACAAACAAGATGTAATCTTTAATTCATGGTTTTGAACCAAGGGAAACATGAAGAAAATTGAAATGAAATCGAAATTAATTTATAGACAAAATTTTCTTCTACGCGTCGCAACGCAGGGGTCCTTGCGCGTTTTGACGCGCTAACATGGCGACGCGTTAAATGCGTCTGGCTTCGCTGGCTGACACGTGGCACACGTAATTCGTCGGTCCAATAGAATTTCGACAGGTGGCACGCGTTTAAAAGTGGTCCAATGAAATTGTGACACGTGGCGGAAGATGATTCGCGGATGGTGACATGGCTGACACATGGCATGTTGACTCGATATGCGGCTGACGTGGCTGACACGTGGATTTCTGTCCGTTGGGATCTTGACACATGGCACGCGGTTGATGCGGCCCTTTGAAATGGCGACACGTGGCAGTGACGTGGTGATGACGTGGCGTGACATGACACACAGTTTACGTGGCTCGTTGAGATTATGACACGTGTCCGGCGCATGTTAGCAGATTTGCTGAGATGTTGACACGTGGCAGGCGCATTTTAGTAGGAAATTTACATTTTTACCCTTTTGTCCATTTTTCGCCGTTTTAGCCCTGATTTGATGCCAGTGAGTCCCAAATCTTTATTTAACTGTAAAATAACACAAAACACATCAAAAAATTCAACAAACGTAAGAAACTATACAAAATATTAGGTAAAAGGGTGGTAAAATGTGATATATTTTCCGCTCATCAATATTCGTCTGTACATACATTATGTCCGGTCGGATTTGATACTTATGTCCGGCCAACTTTGGGGATTATGTCCGGCCGGATTTAGGCATAAGTGATTTGGTCTGGATTTGGCCGTTCTTTTAGAGTCCTTTGGAGTTTTCCTTCCCTTCCAACATTGGAACCTTAAAACTCTCCTAAACTTTTCACGTGTGTTTCTGAAAGGAAACTCATCGTCGAGCCATGCAAAAATGCAATGCCTAAAGTCGCCCCACTTTGGTAGGCTTGTGTAGTGTGTGACAATGACATTATCAATACCATGCATGCATTTTTACTTACCTGGAATGTTTGGCATCGACGGACATTACCTGGCTATGTTTTGGGTGTTATTGATTGATGGACACTCAAGTCATTTGATGCGGCAATAGGTGTGAAGGTGAAGATGGGCACTTGAGTCCCTGACGCTTCGATCGGTTGAACTGAGAATGGGCACTCGGGCCTCCAAAGAGGAAAATAATGGGCACTCCGACGCTTCGATTAGTTGTACTAGGAATGGGCACTCAGGCCTCCAAAGAGGAAAATTAGCCGAGTGCGGCACCGTAGCGCCTAGCTCAATTATTTATTTATTTATTTGTTTTCAAAATAAGCTGAGGGCAATAGGATTTTCTACCCTAACTTTACTAAACACTCTAAAAGCACCCAAAATTAATTTTTAACATGAAAACCAAAATCAACACATGTTATAGAACAAAAATCAATTTTTTTTAAAATATCAAATATTTTTACAAAAGCATAAATTTATTCTAAATATACAATTGCGTAAATTTTGAATCTAAAACACAAACCAAATTAGAATCCCACAATGAAATGACTCATGAACAATTCTAGGTCACCCAAATGTGTTCAAGTGATTCTAGAATGGTAACCTTTGTATGGGTTTTATTGCGGATATCCGGTAACGCAGCGGAAACAGTGGAAAATCAAATTTTCCGATTTCAAAACTTTTTCTCGGTTTAATAAAATAAACTTATTTATTTTATTATCCTATAATCAAATTATGAAACAAAACACAATAAATCAAAATTTATGTGAAATTACCGAATTACCCCTAAACAAGCATTTTGTTTATTTTGAATCCGAAATTGTTCAAAACAATTTTGAATGATTCTAAATCATTTCTAGGATGAGTTTAACTTGTCCCAAATGTCAAAATACAATTTGCAACAAAAAACTCAAAAATAAACCCTAAAGTTGAGAGCTATTCCAAAGGGGGGGATTGTGCATTTTGCATTTCCATTGTTCAAAACACATGCAAATGAAATCCAATCAACCCAATATTGTACATGCATCATATACACATCCAAATACACCATATAAATGAAAAGCCCTAAATTTGGAAGTGGTCTTAAACCCTAATTTTTCAATTTCTTCAAATTGGACAAATTAGACCAAATTGGTTAAATCCAATACTTCAATCGTGTTTCTTCCATCCAAATCAAATCTCAACACAATGAAATTACTATAGATCAAATCTAGGTCATTTAAGAGTGGGTCAACAACTCTAGATTAGCAACAAAGTTTCTCAAACTTACAAAAGTATGCTTACTAACTCATTAGAAGTATCATTTGAATTTTATACATGCATAACCTTATCAACAAACTTCCATCAAACAAAACACAATGAATAAAGAAAAGAATAACAAGATAACATCATAGCATGTAGCCTAGAACAAAAGAAACATTTTCTTCTCTAATAGTAAGTTGGAAAAACTTACTAAAATTCCAAGTTTGGCTTGTTTTTCTTTATCTTTCTCTCTAGCTTCCTTTGTTTCTTCAATGGAGTTTTTGTATAAAGTGTATTAAGTTATAAAACCCTAAATGAAACAAAACAATATATACTTGCACAATTATGCCCTTGGCCGAAATTGCCTAAGGAAAAATCAAGACAAATTGTTTTAATTTCATTTGAATTTCAACTTGCAACTTGATTAAATGATCATTACACTTTAATGATAAATTCAAACAAGTCAACAATTGCAACTTAGTCATTAAATAAAATATCACAACTTAAAAATATCTATACTTTAATTAATTTAATCATTTAACAATTAATTAATTAATTAATTAATTAAATACAAATATATCAAATATATATATAATATTTACATTAAATATTAAATACATATATTGATTTGTGATATTAATCAAATATCTCAATTTGATAATTAATTAATGTGTATTTGAATTAATCAAGCATTAATTACAAATACACAAAAATTAAGGAAATGACTGTCGGGTCCTTATACATGTATTTTGCGTTTAACCTTTAAACGACTTTATAAATAATCAATATTATTTATAATTGTTGCCCTAGTGCTCTACGAGTATATTTCATTAGTGAGACTCTCTAGATTCAGGCATATCCGTCACGAAATCCAATTTCTTGTCCATAATTTATCCACCCTTAAATTATGACGATCACGGATAAACTCGCTGAATCATATAGGTCGAGGTCATGGCAAATGTATAATTCCTCCGTCACATGTATCCGGATAAATCCCAGAGATATAGATGTAAACGTCAAATCTCTATATGGATTATCCAGTCGACTATTCTATTAGCAATCTCAAAAGAACATTTAGAACTAAACTTCTAAATTGTACCACAGGCCAATGGATTTTTATCTGATTGCTAATCATATGGACTACCTATGCTCTGTACACAGAACTGACGGATCATATCTTGATACACACAGGACACCTGAGGATCTATCTACACCCAACGAACAGGCGGAGGTCTGATCTTAATAGATCGGTGACGTGACTGCCATCTAAGTGTAGAAGATATCTCATGTGCCCACAGTGGCATCTCAAGTCTAAGAATCACAAGTGCTACTCAACCCGACAAGATTCTTATTGACGTTGGTGTACCATCTATTAAGAATCTTCCGGTGAGTCGTTCAGTGTTTATCCGCTATAAACACCTACACATCTATACTAGTCTCCTAGAATTATGGTTCATTGAGAAACTATTGGAATCATATATTCCAGTATACGACATGTACCGGTCTTAACGGGTTTACTATACTGACCAAGTTGTGTAAACCTTGACCAGGAACTGTCTGAGAATGACAACGTCATGATACAACTCAATGTCAGTTGCGATGCTTTTACAACTGCACCATGGCTAGTCATTCTAAGGTCATTACGTCTTTACCTTATTAAAGATACATTATATTATAGAAAACTGTATATATTATTCAAAATAATAATATTTTACAGAGTATTCTAAAGAAATACAACAGGGAATTGGCGCTGTGAGCACCACACCAATAAAAAATCTCACTTGCTCTAGTGCCAATAACGATTGTATCTAATACCCATCGACTCCACGGGTTATCAACAACTTCAGAGGTATGGCCTTTGTCAGCGGGTCTGCTACATTATCTTCACTTGGTACCTTGCACACGACAATATCCCATCGCGACAGAATCTCTCGAATGATGTGGTACTTGCGTTCCACATGCTTCGACTTCTGATGCGCCCATCGGTTCCTTTGCTTGCGCAATGGCTCCAGTATTATCACAGTTTAACGGAATCACATTCTCGATACTGGGACAACCCCAATTCTGTGAAAAAGTTCTTTATCCACACAGCCTCTTTTGTAGCTTCAGAAGCTTGCAATATATTCTGCCTCAGTGGTGGAATCTACGTCGATCCCTATTTAGAACTCTTCCAACAAACTGCACCTCCGTTAAGGGTAAATACGAATCCAGATGTAGACTTTCTATCATCAGGATCCGATTGAAAATCGAATCCGTATACCCATTAACTTGCAGTTCGTTTCCTCCATAAATTATTAAACTTATCCTTAGTACCTTTAAGATACTTAGGATATGTTTAATGGCCATCCAATGGTTATTACCTGGATTGGACTGATATCTACTAGTTACGCTAACAGCGAAACTGATATCAGGCTTGTACATAACATGACATACATTATGCTACCCAAACACGAAGCATAAGGTTGGTTAGACATTCTAACCTTCTCATCTTCTGTTTGTGGACTCATCTTATTAGAAAGATGAATCCCATGTCTGAATGGTATGTTTGTGTCTTACAGTTACCAAAATTATAACCGTTCCAAGATCTTATCTATAGTGTTGATTGGGATAACCCAATCAGCCTCCTTTGTCTATCTCTATAGAGTTTTATCCCTAAACATAGGAAGCTTCTCCCAGGTCCTTCATGAAGAAATTCTTACAGAGGTACGCTTTGATGCTTTGTAACATTCCTAAATCATTCCCAATGATTAGGATGTCATCAACATAGGACTAAAAACGATTACCATGCTCCCACTGGCCTTCTGATACACACAAGATTCTTCCGAATTCTTGAGAAAACCAGACGATAATAATCTCGTCGAATCGAAGATTCCAACTTCGTGAAGCCTGTTTAAGTCCATAAATGGACTTCTTAAGCTTACATACCATACCCGAGTTTTCGCTGGACGCAAAACCTTTCGGCTGTTCCATATAGATTTCTTCATCAAGAAATCCATTAGAAAATCTGTTTTAACATCCATTTGCCAAATCTCGTAGTCATGATACGCAGCTATAGAAAGCAAAATCTGGAGAGACTTAAGCATTGCTACTAGTGAAAAAGTTTCATCGTAGTCGACGCCAGGTCATGCATGTAACCTTTTGCAACCAGTCGGGCCTTGTAAGTTTCAACCTTACCGTCAGGCCCGCGCTTCCTCTTGTAAACCCATTTACAACCGATAGGAACAATTCCTTCGGGAAGCAGAACCAAGTCCCAAACTTGATTCTCATGCATTGAGTCTAACTCGTATTTCATGGCACTTTGCCATTTCACGGAGTCGATGTCCAACATCGATTCTCTATAGGTGAAAAGATCAGTCTCTTCAACTAAGAGAACATCCAGACTCTTTTCTTGTATCAAATACGAGCGTTCAGGAGGTCTAGATACCCTTTCAGACCTACGGAGTGTGTGTGTTGAAGGTCCTTCATCTACTTGAACTTCCGGTTCCTCCGTTGGTTCGTTGTTTTCAGGTTGGACTTCATCAAGTTCAACCTGTCTATGATTACCACCTTCTGACAAAAATTCTATTTCTAGAAATTGTGCGAAGCGAGCTACGAACACATTTCGATGCTCGGTATCATAGAACAGATATCCCCTCGTATTCGAAGGATATCCGACAAACCTAAACTTTTACCCTCGATGTGAAAGCTTATCTTGCTGAGCCACCCTGACATAGGCAGGACAACCCCAAACCTTAATGTAACTAAGATTTGGTCTCCACCGAACCATATCTCATACGGTGTCGTGGGAACATCTTTTGAAGGAATCTTATTATTCAAAAGATGTGCAGCTGTTTTAAAAGAGAGTAGCCCCATAAATAATAGGGCAAATCTGTGAAACTCAACATCGATCGGACCATATCCAATAAAGTCTGATTTCTCCTCTCAGATACTCCATTGTATTGTGGAGTACCTGGAGGAGTATATAGAGCGAGAATCACATTCTCCTTCATATAATCCATGAACTCACCACTCATATATTCACCGCCTCGATCAGATCGAAGGCATTTAATATATTGACCAGTTTATTTTTCTACTTCATTTCGGAATTCTTTGAACTTTCAAAGGTTTCCGATTTATGTCGCATCAAATACACATAACCGTACCGCGATAGATCATCGGTAAAGGTAACGAAGTATGAATAACCACTGTGAGCAGTCTGACTTAGTGGACCACATACATCAGAATGTATGAGTTCCAGTAAGTTAGTGGCGCGGTGTCCAACACCAGAAAAATGGGGCTTTGGTCATCTTACCCTGAATACAGGATTCACGAGTTGGATAGGATTCAATGGTAAGATCTGGTATCAAACCATTCATAACCAATTGGGTAAGGCGTTTAACGCCTATGTGACCCAGCCGCATATGCCAAAGTTCAGTATTATTAATTACAGGCAAATTATGTTTATTAACTCCGGTATTTAAAATATCTTTTGAAGTTTGCAATGTATAATGACCATGCTGGTTTGGACAACAAAGGATCTGAATATTACTTTTATCATATAAATATAAAGAACAATTCTTAATATTAATACAAAAGCCCTATGTATCTAATACAAAAAGTGATATAATATTAGCTACACATCCAGGCACAAAATGGCAGTCATTTAACAAAAGTGTCTCATTCGGCAATGAGATCTCGCATACTCCCACAACAACCGCATCCAGAGAGTCTCCACTCCCGAATCGCAACTGCATCACTCCAGGCTTCAGTCTTCTACTTTCCTTCAGCACCTGCAATGAATTGCAAATGTGAATGGGACAAGCAGAATCTAAAATCCAGCTGGATGTAACGGCTTCACAAGCCAAAGTTATATCAATAACTGGAAAAATAAATGTAACTGATGTAGATGCTATCTCCCTCCTTAGTTGGGCGATGTAGTCAGGACAGTTCCTTTTCCAGTGCCCTACTTTGCTGCAGTGATGGCACTTATCTTCAGAAGCCCTTTTTGGGTTAGCTATCTTTTCATGTGGTTGAGGACCGAACCCTTCTTCTTATTCCTTTTCTTCTTCTTTCCCTTTGGCCAGGCTTGGGAAGAAGCAGAAAGAGAAGTAGGTCTTGGAGGGCGAGTCGGTACTCCATTCTTAAGGTCCTCTTCCGCCGTGAGCAACATCCTATTGTAGGCATTGCATTTTCGCATGTGAAACCCGATGATGAGTCTCAGTTGGAGGCATTACCTTTTTAGCTAAGGATATTGCGGGAAACGGAGGTCGGAAGGGGAAATTCAGAATAAGTACGTCATCAAGTTCATTTCAAAAGTTCACTGTCTTCGTTAGTGCTACGTTCGTTACTTCGTTCGAACGTCAGGCAGATTGCGAACGTTCGTGTAGCGTTCGAACGGCGTCGGTGTTTCTGGTTTTGCTGCTAGCCTCGCACCCCAGCCCAATTAGCTCCCCAAAGCCCATAAAACACATCCCAATTTAATTAAATTAAACATTAAATATTAAATAAAATATTTAAACCATTTACCAATTAAATAAAACATAAAATATAATCATACCTAATAAAGATAAATCAAATATATTAACTTCCTAACCAAACAAATCACATACTAAGTTAAAAAGATGTCATGCCTAATTAAAAGAAATCATAACAAATTAAATATTTTGTATTCCTAATCTAGCCAAGATTTGTCCCCCCTCAATCTTTGACTTTCCTTGCTCAACACCAAATCAAATCCTCATTTTAATGCCAAAATCCCTTCCTTGTGAGACAAGGTGAAGCCCTAGCCCTTCTCTATATAAACAACCCCTAACCAAGACATGCACTCCTCTAGCTCATACAGATAACTCATAAAAAAATCACAACACAAAGAGCCTTAGCCACCCACGGCAATAGCAACAAGAAGAACATAAACAATTCCCTTCATCTCCTCCACTCCATAACCGAAAATCTCCTCCAGGCAGTAGCCCTCCATCACCAAAAATATACCCCAAACACACCCCTAAACAGCCCTTGAAACACGCCTGGACAGCAGCCCAAACCACTCATAAAACGGTCCCTAAAATCCCTTAAAACAGTAACATAACTGCACCTATAACCCTTGAAATAACCACACAAAACTACACTAAAAAACACTCGAAACAGTTCGTTGAGACGTCAAAACAGGTGACCTGAACAGTGAGTAGCAAAGTAGAGACCGAACAGCAGCAGAACGGAGACCGAACAGCAGCAGAACGGAGACCGAACGGCAAGCAAAACAGCAAGACAGTGAGCTAGGACGCTAAACCAGTGAACCGGAGAAGTTGAGGAGTTGTACCCCTTCCGACGTCCGTGAAACGCAAGCCCGAAAGTTGGCAAAAAGGTTAGACCTGAGGGTACTTTCCACACTCATCTTTATTTGATTTTTTCTATTTGTTTTGACTGTATTATTTGTTGAATCTTGTGTGTGTATGATGCGTGTTGTGGGTATTGAATGAATGAAAGAGTGTCGTCTCTTGCGGTATATAGGATGGAAACCCAGACGTAAATTCCGTAGCCGAATCCGAATGGACGGTAGTGCGGTCTGTACTTGGGATACAACTCCACGTACCACTTGAATAAACGGCACCTTCTTTTGTTCCATGTTGCTTTGATTTATTTATTTATTTTTCGTCACTTGAATTCTGCATGTTGCTTATTTATGTATGATTCAATCGAGCGCATGGGCTTAGTAAGTGGAATGAAAGATCCCCCATTGGGAGGGGTTAAAGCCCTTTACCACGATGCTTCGCCGCGCCGGTTGATGTGTGTTCGGTTGAATGCAAAATACGTTCAATCGGGCATACTACGTTTGATATTATTGCTTTTAATTCTTTGTATGAATGATTCAATCGAGCGCATGGGCTTAGTAAGTGGAATGAAAGATCCCATATGGGGATGGGTTAAAGCCCTTTACCACGATGCTTCGCCACGCCGGTTGATGTGTGTTTGGTTGAATGCAAAATACGTTCAATCGGGCATACTACGTTTGATATTATTGCTTTTAATTCTTTGTATGAATGATTCAATCGAGCGCATGGGCTTAGTAAGTGGAATGAAAAATCCCTTATGGGGAGGGGTTAAAGCCCTTTACCACGATGCTTCATCGCGCCGGTAGATGTGTGTTCGGTTGACTGTAAGATACGTTTGATCGGACATACTGAGCTTGACATTGTTGTCTTTATTCTTTGTGTTACATGCATCAGGTCTGGTTCCATTCGAACGTGTTCTCGAACGCTACACGAACGCGAACCTTCTCTTTACCATTCGAACGCATTTTCAAACGCTACGCGAACGCACACACACTTCCTTAGTCTCATCATGCATCAGGTCTGATTCCGTTCGAACTCGTTCTTGAACGCTATACGAATGCGAACCTTCTATTTACCATTCGAACGTGTTTTCAAACGCTACGCGAACGCACACGCACTTCCTTAGTCTCATCATGCATCAGGTCTTGTATCGTTCGAACACGTTCTCGAACGCTATACGAACGCGAACCTTCTGTTTACCATTCGAACGCGTTATCAAACCCATACGAACGCGAACCTTCTGTTTACCGTTCGAACGCGTTTACGAACGCGTTTACGAACGCGAACACACTGAACTGAGACATATTCATCACATGCCATGTATAATCATTTCTTAGGTGATTTTTTTATGAAACCACGTATAGTCATTCTTATCTTTGTGCACATCATAATGAAAAGCATGTTTATTCCATTGGTTGCGTCATCTGCCTTAGTCTTGATTTAACGCATTACGATTCATATACCTATGTCATGATGACTTTGGAGTATTATTTCTTGTGGTATATTGGATGGAAACCCAGACATAAATTCCGTAGCCGATTCCGAATGGACGGTAGTGCGGTCTGTACTTGGGATACAATTCCACTTATCACTTGGAAAAGTGCTCACATGTATGCTTGTATGGTTAATATGTATGCTTGTGTTTTTCATGAACATGATATGCTAAATGAAGTTGTATGTTCGTTGTTACTTTGAGGTATTTTCAAGCATGCAATCTTAGATGTGAGATATATGTGAATTTAGGTGTAAGTTTTATCTTATGCACGTGAATTTAGAAGCATGAAACTCTTGGAAACAAGTGCTACTTAAGCCTGATTAAATTATTACATAAATCCTGTCATTACAAGTGGCATGAGTAAGGGACCATTCCGAACCCAACGGTTTGAGGTCTTCCCTTGCGAGGGGTGAGTGCGGCCTTAAATCTCATTTTCCCGGTTCACACCGGGTGGTGACCGGCGTAAACACACACGTATAACGCAAGCGTACGTATCGTTCAAGTAGTATAAAAAGTATCGATCCCACGAGGACTTAAAATCTTATCTATTAATTTTTATGAGGTCAAATGATTACTAATATCTGACAGGTTGTTTGATTGATTTGAAATGGCGACGATTCTAAATTTAAAAGCAAGTAACTAAAATTGGTTGAAAAGATATTTTGAGAAAATTCAATATTAAAACTATCTAGGGTTGTGATTTATTCCAATATTATTTAATGATGAAGTGGTTATCTTATAATTGGGTAAAATATTGATTATTAACCTGGAACACTAAATTATGTAAAAGCCTCTTCCGATGGTCAATTACAAATATCCAATTTAACCTAATTGAACCATATGTCTATGTCAATCAAATTATCTGGATTCATTAAGATTAAGTTCCAATTATGGCTACCCCAGCCCGACAGGTATATTCCTATCCTGTAAGGAAATCTATTAAAGGGTTATCTATCCTCAAGGAAGATCGTGGGTTATTGAGTCTGAGGTCTTAAACCTAAAATCCCTATGTCTAGTTCATTTTAAGTTTACCTTATCAATTTTATTAGTGGCCAGTTAATAAAAAGCATTAAGATTAAGACTCAATAAATAAATCTTTATATTACCCAAATTATAATTTAACCCTATAAACCGGTGATATTGGATTTCATCACAACCCTAGATTACTAACTTAGTTATGACACATAGCTAGGGCTAGTAAAAACTTAAAGAGACATAAAATGAAAAAGCTGAAAAGTAATTGCGATAAGTAAAATGCTGAAAAGTAATTGCGATAAGTAAAATGCTGAAAAGTAAATTACAAATGAAATAAAATGCTAAGGCAAAAGGAATTACTTTTACTACTACTAATTTAGATATCTCCCATAAAATAATATATAAACTTATGATAATATTTTACCAACCGACCAATCTGGCGGTATCCTGATTAAGTCAAATTAAGTCCAACCAGCCATATAGGTGGTAATATTTGTCCATAATCCAGCCATAAAGGCGGTACCAAAATAAATTTACCAACCGACCAATCTGGCGGTATCTTTGATTAATCAGGTTCAAACCAACAGAAAATAAATTTACCAACCGACCAATATAGCGGTTTCCTTGATTAGTCAGGTTTAAACCAGATTAAGTTGAATTGCCAACCGACCAATATAGCGGTATCCTTTATTAATCAGAATTTTAAATAGTAAATATATTACTTTTAAGGGAGATTAATCTAAATAGCAATAGTAAAATAATTACCTTTCACCCTAGCATATGGAAGTTACCTCCGCATAGTGAATAGTAAAAACTGTAAAATAAGAAAGTAGATTACTATTATTACAAAAAGTAATTAAAATTATTACAAAAGTAAAAACTAAAAATTAAAAACGAAACTTAGAGAGAGAAGAATTCCCTATTTACATCAAATAAGAGAGAGGGAATGGTGTACTGAAATCTGAAATTTCGCGCTCTATTTATAGGAAAATTTTTCACTGTTCGCGCGTCGCGACGCCAAGGACCTCAGCGTCGCGACGCTGGATTTGTCGACGTGGCACGATGAGAAGGCGACACGTAGCAAGGCGGCTGACTGTTCACGCGACACGTGTCAAGGCGGCTAATTCTCAATTATTGTGATGACGTCATTGATGACGTCATGCTGACGCGGCGATGACGTGGCGTGGCGGCTGACTGTTCACTTGTCGGCACAATAGGATTGCGACACGTGGCGACACGTGTCAAGTTGTGATTGGCTTAGGCTGACGTGGCAAGTTGACTCGGTTGACCTGCTGACGTGGACGATGATGTGGCACGACGCGTGGCAAGGTTGACTTATTGACCGATGATGTGGCTGATGACGAGGCGACACGTGTCAAGTCTGAGTGTCGGCAGCATATGATGATGACACGTGGCACGGCGCATTTTAGCATATGGGATGTGATGGTGACACGTGGCACGGCGCATTTTAGCAAAGTCAAAACTTCTCAAATTGTTGACCGTTGACCTGGCGCACGTTAGCAGATTCGGCTCACGCTGGGCGTCGCGGCGCGCAGTGTTTCAGCGTCGCGACGCGCAAAAGACGAAAATATCCCTGTTGACGCATTTTTGTCCGGTTTTTGCCCTAATTGCCTCCAGTGCTGTCCAAACTTTATTTATCTGCAAAATAACAATAAAACAACATCAAAACATTCACAAAACTCAAGAAACTATACAAAATATAAGTTTAATGAGTGGGAAATAGTGATATAAATACCACTCATCACACCCCCAAACCTAACATTTTGCTAGTCCTCGAGCAAAATACAAAATAAAATAACATAACAAAATTTAACTAAGCCATTTTCGTAGGGATCACGGTTGCATTTAGCATATGCAACAAGCCTTTAAACCCCTAGGTGTCCCTAGTGGACGAGTGTAGTCTCGTGAGGGTTTACAGCAATGATACCCACAAACATTTTACAAAAGTAAAAAGGTATTAAAACTAATGCACACAAAAGCAAAAAGACAAGCGAAAAGAGAATAAAGAAAGTTAGTGACTAATCAGGTGAAAATTCTACTCCAAGTTACTAGTTGTTTTGATTCTTTCTAAATTACCGAATAAGTAAATTCTCCGATTATTTTTACCATTCTCCATATACACAGCTAACAAAATATTAATCAACTCATTTTTGCCCACATCAATCATAAGTGCAGTTGATAAGAGAGTAATATTTTTGTCCTAAAGTTCTATCAGATTTCACATCTTTTTGTAGCAATGGAATAATTTTCTGATTTTTTTTTATTTTTTTTATTTTTTTTTTAATACAATACCTTCCGTCTATATAGCGAGCTTTGGGTTGGTGGCTCCCAAACCAGTTGGCTTTAGGGCACCAGGTGTTAAGACACCCCTACGAACTTATTTACTCAGACTTCAGATATATATATATTTTTGCAGCATCTTCGATCCATGTAACAGCTTTGGGCCAGTGACTCCCAAACCAGTTGGTTTTAGGGCACTAGGTGTTAAAAAACCCTTACAGACTTAATAACTCGGATCTCAGACGTTTTTTTTTTTTTTTTTTTTTTTTTACTCCATCACTTTTTAGAGATGCTTCCTCCAATTAAACTAGAGCACTAAATATTACAAACTTTTCAATTTTAGCTCACGACTGTATGTTCCATGTAAGTTCATAATACATGTCAACTGAACATATGAAGATCCATTTTAGTCAGTGTTAAGGAGAATTCACAAATTAAATAATTCAAAAGGAAATAAACAAAAATTAACTTTATTTCGAAAATGGGCTTGAGATACGTCTCAAGAGCGGAAATTCCTTACTCGGCTATCTCTTACCAATTCCACCTTTTTAGTCAAAACAAAAACACAAAAATGCAAAATATTTTTGTAATTTTTGAAAAAATTTCAATTTTTTTGTATTTTTCGAAAAATTTTGAACTAAAAATAACAAACTACTAAAAACAAGATATTAATCAACTAATTCCCTCCCCCAAACCTAAATGAGACATTGTCCCCAATGTCTTAAACAGTAGAAGAAGAGTTTAGACGATAATACCTGGTTAACTGAAATCTACAGGAAATTAAAGGTTAAGATCCAGATTAACACGACGCCTCTTACCACGATCGTCCTCGGACCAATTTATCTTCGAAATGATAGGGTCAACTTGTGGTTCATAGGCTATGAGTTGGTCTATTAGATCCGGAGCAAGTCTGGCAGTGAAGAGGAGTTCTTTCATAGGTTTTGACACGAACCCATTTCTCCGGCATCATCAAGAAACACACAAAGAAAATCATAAAATCCATCAACGTTAAGCAGTCCAAGCGGTTTCTGGTGTATGTTCAGGTTCGCCCAAGATAGAACTATAAAAATTTCCTCCAATGTACCTAAGCCACCTGGCAAAGCAATAAAAGCATCAGCACGGTTAATCATTTCTACCAAACGTTCAGACATACCTGATACGATCAGTTCCTCTCCGTTTGATGATCCAATAAGATTTGCCTCTGCCAAGGGTTTTGGGATGATTCCCAAAACATGACTGCCTCCTTCCTGTACAGCCTTTGAAACGATCCCCATAAGTCCGAGATTTCCTCCGCCATATATTAAGTGCATATTCCTTGCAGCTAAAACTCGACCCAATTCCTGTGCTGCTTCTATGTATTGTGGTTTAGTACCAACAGTACTACCGCAAAACACACAGAATGTTTCAACTCGTCTTCTTGAAGTGGCTTCCATTTTTACGTTTTTCTTCTCAACTCTGGATGACTTCAAAGGTGCAATGATGAGCTGAATTTATAGTACCTGAAAAGGGTGAGTAAAAATAGCACAAGTATCTTCCAAAGGACGATTAGTAGCAAATAGTAAAATAGATTATGATAGTCAAAAGATCTGGATCCTGTCGGAGAAAAAAAAAGAAAACAACAAACAAATCAATATTATTAGGAAAAGACAAAGAGATATAATATGTACAAAAATTAATAGCTTGATTAACGTCTATGCGTCAGGGACAAGCTTCCCATCCAATTTTCTTATAATTGGCAAACAGGTCTTTTTTAGTCAGATTCCCAAGACTTAACTGTTGTCTTTCTTTTTGAAATTGTGTATGTAATCTGCGAAAGTCTATGTGAACATATCCACTGGGATGCGTCTCAAGAGTCGAAGATATATCATCTAAAGACTCCTTACTCAAGCCATCCCTAATGAATTAATTTTGTCTTCGCGATTAACAGACACCATTCCTAAAGAACGACAACGAGTGTTGCAATTCCAACGTGCACATTTGTAACAACACCCATTTGCTTAGCTCTTCGTTTCTTTGCATAGGTGCTTCTTCCAAAACCAGGCAAGTGTGAAATAAAAGAGTCAGAAGACTCACCTGCCAATCGGACTCGTGCTTCAATTACCCAACGAATGTCATTGGGCACACCGTGGATCGTCAGTAGTTCTCAGTTGTGAAGATTTGAGAGAGCTTCGTCCATCTTGAAATGACTTAATCTGCAAAAACTAAACACACAAAATTAAATCATACCAAATCCAATATATACAAAAATTGCATGGGTTGCCTCCCTGCGAGCGCTAGTTTAATCGTCGTCAGCTAGACGTGACTTCTTGAATGTTTATGCTGGATCTGAAAGTGTGACACTTTCTTTTGTCGCTCAATGATTCTCCCCAGTAGTGCTTGACACGCTGACTGTTAACTTTGAATGTGTTGTTGGTATTGGGATCCAGTAACTCAACAGCTCCATATGGTAAAACCTGAGTGATCACAAATGGTCCGGACCACCTAGATTTTAACTTTCCAGGGAAAAGTTTCAATCTCGAGTTGTAACAACAACACCTGCTCCTT
>SKCR01021529.1:0-17784 GCA_019454045.1 Zanthoxylum bungeanum | reverse complement strand
AGTTTAATTGAATATAAAATTGGATTTTGTGATATTTAATTAATTGGGCCTAATTTTGGAAATTGGACTTTAAATGTTGTATTTGGGCCTATTGGGCTTGATTTTATCAAGTTGGGTTTAGGCCAAATGGATTGGATCCAATTGGGCCCAAAACTTTAACCATAAAGCCCAAATGCAACAAATGAACCTTTAAAGTTCAATTGGGCCTAATGGGCCAAGATTGATTTATGGGCTTATGGGGTAAATCCCGGATTGGACTTTGGTTATCAGTTTGACCCGAGTTGACCAAAAGTCCACGCCTTAAGAAATCAATTAAAAGCCCATTGGACTTTAATTGAATTGACGTGGGACGTTAATCGGTCTTTGAGACGCGTTACGATTTAATTTGGAATTTAAATCGTAAAAGGTTTATTAAATAAAAGTGTATATTTAATTTGGAATTGAATATTGAATTAGTATTAAATACATGTTAAATTAGATTTAATGATGTAGTTTAATTTAATTCATGAATTCGTACTTTAAGTACTTATTCGCAAAAACGAGTTTGACTCGAACAAAATCAAATCGTTGTTTGAACATTGGATGATCACTTAATTATCAGATTAATTAATTTGATTGATTGATTGATAGCATGCTTATATGTGTGAATACGTGGTTGTGTTGAATGAATAATGTATATCAGATGGATATTAGTCGGGTGGGCAATTTTAGAAATTGTCGTAATAAATTCGATTTATTAAAATTGGACCTGCGTGTCCAGCCTTATCACCTCTATTCTCTTTGTATTCTTTCTCACCTATTCCCCTCTATGTATATGAGGTTCTTTAGAAGTGTAGTGTAACGGGTAGAAGTAATATTAGTGCTAGTTTGAGTGAGAAAGGGAGAGATTTGATCTAGGATCAATGTGTTAAGTATCCATCCGCATATCATTATTATTTATTTCATACTCGCTTTATTATATGTTTAAAATGCATGTTTAAGGGTGTATGATGATGAGACCTTAACAAAGATAATTAAATTGGTAGCCAATTTGCACGCGAAAAACCCTCGTTAAATATCAAGCGTTTATTTTCCTTCCATTGAGTGATTCTTACTCAAGATCCGAGATTGGCAGGGTTGTTGGCCAAAGTCAAGCCCTTGTCCGTCAAAGATGTGTTTTAATCACGAGTCTTTGTTCCATATCGGTGTCGTGTCCAAGTTGTGGTTTGTTGGCCAAAGTCAAGACCACTTCTTGTCCATTGACATTGATTACGAAGCTTCCATGTCAATGGGTCCGCGCTTGGCTGGGATCACTAGGTTTGTTGTGCCAAAGCCAAGGCCTAGTTGATTCAGAGGAAAAAGGTTAGGGTATACATTCGATGTATAGGCATATATAAGATATATGTTTGGGACTTGGATGTCCACCTACTGGATCTAGGAGTTGGATGAGATCCAATTGATCTTCGAGATCTACCTAGTTAATTATCATACAATTTGTTGGCCAAAGTCAAGATTGTGTGATATTTAACGGGATCCTAGCCCACTAGGAAACACGGTTCCCGAGTACTCGACAGAGGGTTAGAGGCTCGACGAAAAATAGTGGGAGGCAAGTATTGAATTTGCTACATTCGTTCAATTACTCGCCATACGCGCTCAAATAAATATCACTCGTCACATTAATCAAAAGTATTAGTTGGACTAATATTTTATGTTGTTTTAAAAATATATATAGTTGGACTATATACAAACTTATTCATATATAGTTGATTTTATAATTGGATTGTAGTATCAATATAATTGAATTAAAATGATAGTTGATTTTATAATTAGATTATAGTAATCAATATTAAAATTATAGTTGATTAAATAATTTGATTATTGTAATCATTATAATAAATAGTACCTTATTAAAATTGATTAAATAGTTGGACTATTAAAATCAAGAAAGAATTTAAAAGTTAAATATTTAGAATATATAATCCTTGGATTAAATGTTTTAAATGATTTAATTTTCAATTGGGAATTAATAATAGGTTAATTTATTTGATAAAATAACTTATTATGACTAGGCCCATAATTAAGCAAATAAGTTGAGCATAAAATCTTTGGAAGATTTATGTGATGATGACTTTAGTGCTTAATTAATATACTTATCATAAATCTATTTTAGATTTAAAAGTATTAAATTGCAATTAATAATTCTTGGAGAATTAATTGACTATTCTAGAGGTGAAAAGTCAAAAGTTTACAATTGGGCATGTAGCACAAGGTGCACATCGTTTCGATATTTCGAAACCCAAGGCTTGGCCAAAGTTTGTGAAATATTGAAAGGATAATTGACATATCCCAAAGTGACTACCATTTGGATATGGAAGACACGAAGGAATTAAAGAAAGGGCGAGGCTCTAACTTTAAAATATTTGTCAAAGTTATGTTCACTACTAGTATTAAAATTGGATTTTAAATACTTAGTGTGGTACATAAAATATATGTATTGATGTTCAGAATCCGCTATGAGCTTGATAATGACTTTAAGCCGAGAATTCTCTGCAAATCGGAACGGGACGAAAGTCGCTGTTTCGACCGTAGATACCTAAGTTTAGGAACTACCCTTTTGGGTATGTACTTAAATTGGGAACTGTTATAATGTAACTAGTTTGACTAGAGACATTATCTCTCTATCAGTGTTTAATCCATTCCGGATAAAACCTTTATATTCTAGAACACTAAAGTGTTTTATTAAATAAAGATGATACTGAGATAAATACATTAGATGTAAAATAACAGAATTTATATTTTGAATATAATGAAAATCTCAAACATATAAAATGACAAATAAATAGCTCATATTGATTTGATCAATAGAGACTTATTTGTGGCACTGTTGTCTAGGACACAATTAAACCAGACTCGTATATCCAAACATTTGAAGAGTGGGTACTAGGACTGATTTGATTATTCAAATAAGGTCTGCGAATCTAGTTTATAAGGTAAAGTACCGAAAATACTATTTACTTGGTAATAGTATAAAGGCCACCGATCTGTTAGCCCTATTCATGGTGAAGTTAGTGGGCCCATATCTAGCTAGGCTAGATGTGAACATGAATATTTCGTGACCTTAACGGATGTGGCATCACGTTATGGTTATGTGTTTCTTTTGAAGAACACAAATCGGAAACTTAAAGTTTCGACACGAAGTAAATAAACAGATCGGTTATAGTATTATTCCGCCTCGGTAAGACCGTAATGGAAAATACTTAAGCAGTAAGTTTCATACGTACATGAAAGAGTACGGTATTCTTTCAAATAAGGACTACACCCGAGACACGTCAGTTAGACGGTGTGTCCGAACTAAAACCGAATTTTGTTGGATATGATAAGGTTTATCACGACTCGCTCTGAGCTACTGTTTCCTTCAATAGGATATGTATTAACAGTACAAAACTTATTTAGAATAAGGTTCCATATAAATCTGTTTGACAGATATCATATAGGAAATGAACAGGAAAGAAACGGGGTTTCTCACTCCTAATAATTTGGGTATGCCAGGCATAACGTTTGGATGATACCAAACTAGAACCCAAATTGGATAAGTGCCAATATAGGTTATCCTGATGGAAACCATAAGTATAGTACTTATAAATCTCACAAGAGAACAATATGATTGTTGCTCACCATGCGGTTTTCCTGAGAGGAATACCGATATGCAGTGGTCAGTGGAGGATAGTGATACTCGATGAAAATCAGAGTAATACTGTTCAAGGCACGAAGTCCTTAATGGAACATAAATAGTTCATCTATGATGAATCTATACCATTAATCTTCAAATACACAAGAAACTAGTAGATCGGATAGAGTCAGAAAACAACCTATGGTATGGGTTTCTGATCTCTCCACTCATAAAGATGTCAATCTTATGGAGGTGTACCATCCGACTACGTTTTGAGGAAGTGATACGAGGTATCGACTCCCTATTATGGCAAAGTGCCATGAATCCGAAATGGATTCCATGTATAAAAACTATTTTGGATACTAGTTGTTGTACCACAAGGCATTGTGCCTATTGGTACATTAAACGTCTTCAAGGAAGACATACATGGATGGCAACATACCAACGTACAAAGCTGGGCTTTTGACGGAAAGGTATCGTTATCAACATTGTGTTAATAATGGTTCAACCTTTTACCTGTTGCCATGGTAAGTCCATTTTGAAGATGCTTGTTGATAACTGTGTATTTCATTTAAGAAATGTGTCAGTTGTAGATCAAAATCACTTTCCTGAAAAGGAAACCTTTTGGAGGATGTTTACAACATCCTGAGGATTTTGTATAACCAACAAACGAGGTTTTCGGGTTATTCGATCCATGTTTGGATTAATGCAAGCGTAAGGTTCTTAGAACTGTCGTTTTGAAATAATCATAATGGTTTGTGATTTGACTCAAAACGAAATAATTCTTGTGTATATAAGGAGGTTAGTGGGAGAGGGCACTGATAATGAAATTCCCATAAAGTAATTGGTGAAAGCTTGGCTTTCATAGATATTCTTTCAATAGAAATTCTCCGTAGAATTCTGGGGAGTAACAACCTTTATTCAAGGAATAAAGATCTACTAGGATAGATTTGGAGTTGTTAACACTCTCTGGGAAATTGTACATTTAAAATGTACTTGATAGGGTGTCTCATACGCTTCGAGCATATGGAGTCACGATCAGATCAATCCAAGTGATAGTCACTGGATTGAAGATTAAGAACATCTGTTAGTATCTTAGAGAACTAAAGATGCTGTCTTAAACTATGGAGAATGAGAACTTGAAGTGACTGGGATCACCGCTGCAAGTTTCTAAACAATTAAATACTGAGGTACTATAAAGTTTGAATAACGGGACAGTGAGCTGGAAATATTCCGAGCAAGATAACTGTTGCCGAATAAACAACAAATGCGGATTATTGCTGCAGCTGAGGCAGCAATAGAAGCCATTTGGATCGAAAATAATCTAATTAGATTAGATATAGTTCTTTTAGCAGCTGAGCTAGACGTCAGCACAGGCTAAGGAATTAAAGGTCTCATCGACGATCCAGATATATACTTCTATATCATCTGATTCGTTCGGATCATACATCGTGGCGATGTGATGATCGTATAAATCGCATCAGACGATAATCAAGCAAATACGCTGACGAAAATCTTTCCTCAGTAATTTGAACGAACCGTACATAGTTCGGGTGTAGGACACTTGAGTGACTCGCTATGTGCCAAGTGGGAGATTGTTGGACAAAATGACCCATAGCGTCACTATTTGCACAGATCATTGTGTTGTTGTAGCAAATTAACTATGTGACAAGGAAATTGCACTCTCATCATTTGTGATTAGATCACCATAAATATATATATAAATGAAGAGAGGTCCCTATGATTAGTTCCTGGACTGAGAATGATATGAGACAGTATCAGTCCCCGAATGATTAATCATTAAATATCCCTAGCCGTAGTATTATCGAGACTGGACATCGATAATGCGGAATAGCTAGTATTGCACTTGTGTGCGTTGTGAGGGCACAACGGCATAGTTCTCATATATATAAGTATTGGATACTTATGCAAGTGCGATAGGAGGTCGTGTTTCTCTCCGATGGTACGGGAAACAGCTTCGCTCTGGATAGACCCATCGGAATCCCATTGGTATTATGACTATGTGTCTATGGGAGGCCGAAATCAAGGTAGGTGTGTATAGTCTTAACCTGAGACTTACATCGCTAATACTTACGATAATCGATAAACTTTGGTCTTGATGGTACAGGCTTTAACCGGTTCTGTGTACACCACTTCTGGGTTTATCAGAGAGTCGTAGTGTATTGGGTGTGATGTCGAGATGGAAGTGTCACTTCAGTTATAGTGGAGATGATGTCACGCAGGATACGGTACTAGTGCTCTTGAGTGTTGCGCAACCAATCGGGATATTGTGACCAAGTCATAACTATTCGATTATAGAGACTATGTTACCAGACATCCGATATGTGCTTCGGACGGGGTAGACACTTATCCAGCCCCAGCCCTAGCACGTGACTATCTGATACTGGGCAGATATGCACAATACATTAGTATACTACGCTTGATAACAGATCTTTGACATTCTTAAATGGATATGTCCGGAGAATTGGGAAGACTTGGCGCTTTGCTAGGAGTCGACCTTGTCTCGTAAATCGGTAGAACGTAGTACTTGGTACGTACGTGATTCGGATACTCCGACGATCATATTTACTGCCAACTTATCCGGAGATCTCATGGGTCGCTTCCCGATAATCCACCGATGACGCACAACTCGCACTCTTGAATAATCTGGGATTATATAGAAGAGAGAGAAAATTAATCTAGGATTAATTACGGAGATATTTTATCTAGGATAAAATATCGTCTAGAGAGAGATAACGATTAATTTGGAATTAATCGATTAAATTAATATATTCGATATATTAAACGAAATTAGATTTCGACGCGGAATTAAAATTAGATTTTAATTCGGCGAACGAATTAATTTAGAATTAATTCGTTAGCGACGTGAATAATGAATTCGCTAGGCGTAATCATTTAATTACGACGCGACGGAAAAATCGTTAATTTGGAATTAACTAACCCGAGCCCGGGTGTGATTGCGAGCGCATTCGTATTTCAAATTTGAGTGCGTGACGCAAGTCGCATCAAGCGTCAAAGACATGTCACTTTATTAAAGTTGATATGACTTAAAGTTGACAAAAAGTGTTAAAAGCTTTTGGAGGGAAAACTTTATGTTTTTTGGCTCCAACTTTTTGCTTAATTTTGAATTAAAGCAAAAAGATAAATCATTTTATTTTTGGAAAATATAAAAGAAAAAGGCTTTAGACTTTTTGGTAACAAGTTAACATTTTGATCTCTCTCATTCTTTCTCTTCTCCTCACGCCCTCACTGTTCTTCTTCACTGGTTTTGAACCAGAAATACCGTGAGTTCAAGGGAAGCAAGAGTGGGTTTTCATGGTGAAAATTCAAGTGCTAGCACACTTACGAGTCTTGCGAAGGTTGTAGGGATGTTCGACCATGAGCCGGGATCCATCCGACGAAGTTAGGAGCTCCATTTCGCAGCTCAAAAACAGAAGATGCAAGGCAGTGGACTGCATGCAGTGGCGCCAAACCAGTGAGCATTTTGGGCTTTGTTTGTTGCCGATTCGACTCAACCAACCAATGTAAGTATTCCGCTATCTTCGTTGGTGTATTCACACATGAATTTCATGTCTTGTTTGATCTTGGGACCTAGAATAAAACCAACACTCATGGGTCGCTTCCCAAAGATTCACCGATGACGTATAACTCGCACTTTATATTAATCTGAGATTAATTAGAAGAGATAGAAATTTAATCAGAGATTAAGTGCGGAGATATTTTATCTGGGATAAAATATCATTAAAGAGAGATGACGGTTAATTTGGAATTAATTGGGAAATTAATATATTTGATATATTATACGAAATTAGATTTCGACGCGGAATTAAAAATAGATTTTAATTCGGGTGAACGAATTAATTTAGAATAAATTCGTTAGCGATGTGAATAGTGATTTCGCTAGGCATAATCATTTAATTACGACGCAACGGAAAATTCATTAATTTGGAATTAGCGAACTCGAGCTCGAGATTATTTACGAGCGCATTCGCATTTCGAATTGGAGTGTGACACGTCAAATCGCTAGTCGCATCTAGCGTCACATCAAACGTGAAATCATGTCACTTGGAGTGATGTGTCCATTGATTGATTGATTGATGTGACTTGATGTGGATTGATAGAAGTTGATGGCTAGCATTTAATGCTATTTTGGAGCCAAAAATTGTTTCGACTTTTTGAAAGCATTTACACAAAATTGGTATATGTTTTTATTTGATTTTGGAAATCAAATCGCTGTTTGAACATTGGATGATCACTAAATATCAGATTAATTAATTTGATTAGATTGATTGATAATATGCTTGTGTGAATACATTGTTGTGATGCATGAATAATGTATATCGGATGGATATTAGATGGGTGGGATAATTTTAGAAATTGTTGTAATAAATTTGATTTATTAAATTGGACCTGCGTGTCCAGCCTTATTACCTCTCATTTCTTTGTATTCTCTTCTCACCTATTCCCCTCAATGTAAATGAGGTTTCTTTAGAAGTGTAGTGTAACGAGTAGAAGTAATACATGTGCTAGTGGGAGAGAGAAAGGGAAAGATTTGATATAGGATCAATTGTGTAAATTATCCATCCGCATATCATTATTATTTTTCATATACGCTTTATTATGTATTTAGAATGCATGTTAAGGGTGTATGATGATGTGACCTTAACAAAGATAATAAATTGGTTGCCAATTTGCACGCGAAAAACCCTCGCAAAATATTAAGCGTTTTTCCTTCCATTGAGTGGTTCTTACTCAAGATCTAAGACGGCATTGGCTTGTTGGCCAAAGTCAAGGCCTTTGTCCGTCGAGGATGTGTTTGAATCATGAAGGCTTTGTTCCATATCAGTGTCTTGTCCAAGATGTGGTTTGTTGGCCAAAGTCAAGACCACTTCTTGTCCATCGACATTGATTACGAAGCTTTCCTAGTCAATGGGTCACGCTTGACTGCGATCACTAAGTTTGTTGTGCCAAAGCCAAGGCTTAGTTGATTCGGAGGAAAAAGGTTAGGTAATATATTGGATATATTGGCATATATAAGATATATGTTTCGGACTTGGATGTCGCCCTACCGGATCTAGGAATTGGATTGGATCTAATCGATCTTAGAGATCTACCTAGTTAATTATCATACAATTTGTTGGCCAAAGTTAATATTGTGTGATATTTAACGGGATCTTAGCCCACTAGGAAACACAGTTTCCCGAGTACTCGACAGAGGGTTAGAGGCTCACCGAAAAATAGTGGGAGACAAGAATTAAATTTGGAATACTCGTTCAATTACTCGCCATACGCACTCAAACAAATATCATTCGTCAAATAAATTAAATCTTAGTTGGACTAATATTTAAATGTTGTTTTAATAAATATTTGGACTATATTCAAACTATTCATTTATAGTTGATTTTATAATTGGATTATAGTAATCAATATAATTGATTTTAATCTATTAAATTATAGTTGATTAAATAGTTGGACTATTGTAATCATTATAATAAATAGTACCTAAATCGTTGATTAAATAGTTGGACTATTAAATCAAGATAAAATTGAAAGATTGACATTTAAAACATAATCCTAGGGAAAATGTATTTAAATGGTTTAATTTTCAAATTAGGAATAAATTTCAGGATGGTCCTAGAAAATAATGTATTCTCTTCTCACCTATAAAGTTTGAATAACGGGACAGTAAGCTGGAAATATTCCGAGCAAAATAATTGTTGCCGAATAAACAACAAATGCGGATTATTGCTGCAGTTGAGGCAGCAATAGAAGCCATTTGGATCGATAATAAATCTAATTAGATTAGATTTAGTTCTGTTAGCGGCTGAGCTAGGTGTCAGCACAGGCTAAAGAATTAATGGTCTCATCGACGATCCAGATATATACTTCTATATCATCTGATTCGTTCGGATCATACATCGTGGCGATGTGATGATCGTGTAAATCGCATCAGACGATAATTAAGCAAATCCGCTGACGAAAATCTTTTCTCAGCAATTTGAGCGAACCGTACATAGTTCGGGTGTTAGACACTCGAGTGACTGGCTATGTGCCAAGTGGGAGATTGTTGGACAAAATGACCCATAGCGTCACTATTTGTACAGATCACGGTGTTGTTGTACAAATTAACTATGTGACAAGGAAATTGCACTCTCATCATTTGTGATTAGATCACCATAAATGTATAAATGAAGAGAGGTCCATATGATTAGTTCCTGGATTGAGAATGATATGAGACAGTATCAATACACGAAGGATTAATCATTAAATATCCCTAGCCGGAGTATTATCGAGACAGAACATCGATAATGCGGAATAGGCTAGTATTGCACTTGTGTGCGTTGTGAGGGCACAACGGTATAGTTCTCATATATATAAGTGTTGGATACTTATGCAAGTGCGATAAGAGGTCGTGTTTCACCGATGGTACGGGAAACAGCTTCGCTCTGGATAGACCCCTCGGAATCCCATTGGTATTATGACTATGTGTCTATGGGAGGCCGAAATCAGGGTAGGTGTGTATAGTCTTACCTGAGACTTACATCGCTAATACTTGCGATAATCGGTAGACTTTAGTCTTGGTGGTACAGGGCTTTAACCGGTTCTGCGTACACCACTTCTGGGTTTATCAGAGAGTCGTAGTGTATTGGGTGTGATGTCAAGACGGAAGTATCACTTCAGTTATATTGGAGATGATGTCACGCAGGATACGGTATTAGTGCTTTTAAGTGCTGCGCGGCCATCGGGATATTATGACAAGGTCGTGTATATCCGATTATAGAGACTAGTTACCAGACATTCGACATGTGCTTCGTACGGGGCAGACACAAATCCAGCCCCAGGCCTAGCACGTGACTATCCGATACTGGGCCGATATACACAATACTACGGTATACTACACTTGATACAGATCTATATATTCCTGTAAGAATATTTCTGGAGAATTGGGTAGGCATGGCGCTTTGCTAGAAGCCAACCTTGTCTTGTAAATCGGTATAAACGTAGTACGAGGTACTTACGTGTTCGGATTATCTGACGACCGTATTTACTGCCAACATATCCGGAGATCTCATGGGTCGCTTCCTGAAGATTCACCAATGATGTATAACTCGCACTTTAATTAATCTGGGATTAATTAGAAGAGAGAGAGAAAATTAATCTGGGATTAATTGCGGAGATATTTTATCTGGGATAAAATATTAATTAAAGAGAGAGAACGATTAATTTGGAATTAATCGATAAAATAATATATTCGATATATTATAAGAAATTGGATTTCGACGCAGAATTAAAATTAGATTTTAATTTGGGCGAACGAATTAATTTAGAATTAATTCGTTAGCGACGTGAATAGTGATTTTGTTAGGCGTAATCATTTAATTACGACGCGACGGAAAATTCGTTAATTTGGAATTAGCGAACCCGAGCCCGAGAGTGATTGCGAGCGCATTCGCATTTCGAATTCGAGCGCGGCACGCAAGTCACATCAAGCGTCAAATTGTTAGTCACATCATGCGTCAAATCAATTGTCACTTTGAGTGATGTGATTTGACAACATGTCACTTTATTAAAGTGATGTGATGTGACTTAAAGTAAAAAGTAGAAGTGATATGGTTGTTGGAAAAAGCATTAATAAACTTTTACTTTTTGACTTTTGATATATATATATATGAAAAATGATTTATATATATTTGTTTTTGTTTTTGGAAAACAAAATAAATATATAAACCAAAAATCATTTTCTCTCTCTCTCTCACCACTTACGCATCTCTTCCTCTCCCTCTCTTTTCTCTTCTTTCTTCACGGTTTCAAAGCCGATTTTGCTTAAAAATTTTCTGGTTTCACCGAAATTTTGAGAAGCAAATTGAAGAAGGGTAGTGCTAGCACACACATGGGTTATATTATGGTGATAGGGAAACGAATTTGTGAGCTTGGAATTCCTTTTGGAAGCTTGAAGCTTGGAGCTTCAATGGAGGTCATCAATGGCCGAACATGGAGGAGACCACCACCACCAACGCCGAGCAGTCCACCTGTGCGCAGCTCACTGCCGAGCAGAAACATGCAGTGCGTTTTTGGTCTTGTTCTTCCTAGCATCAAACCCATCAATGTGAGTATGAATTTTGCCTTACTCCTTTGTGTATTCAACTCGTTTTTATGCATGTTTGTGATCCTTGGGACTTGATTGAAACTCTTACAGATTTGGCTCGGTTTTGGTCCTTCGTCAAGCTCCAAGCTTCGTCGAACGATTCTCGGCTCATTGGTGGACTTCCCTATCACCTTCGCATGTCTCTCGCAGTGCTAGCTCTTGAGATTTTTGCCACAAAAACCACACACTCTTGCTTCCCAACTCACGGTTTTGATAGAAACTAGTGAGCTAATTTTGCCTCCATGGGCGTGTGAGAGGGAGATGAGTGAAAGAGAGAGAGTTTGTTTTTGGTTAAAGAAAATTGTGTATCTAATATCAATTTTGAATTTCCAAAATTCAATTACAAATTTTCTCTTTCCAAAAGTCAAGCATTAATGCCAACCGCCACATCCATCAACTCACATAACTAATAAATAGTGACTTGCGTCAATTACTAAAAGTGAAAGACATATATCACTTGATTGATGAATGATATGACGCTAGATGCGACTAGCGATTTGACGTTTGATTTGACTTGCGTTCCGCACTCGAATTCGAAATGCGAATGCGCTCACAAATAATCCTGGGCTCGGGTTCGCTAATTCCAAATTAACAAATTTTCCGTTGTGACGTAATTAAATCTAATTTAATTAAATAATCATGCCTAGCATAATTACTATTCACGTCGCTAATGAATTAATTCTAAATTATTCTTTCGCCCGAATTAAAATCTAATTTCAATTCCGGGTCGAAATACAATTTCGTTTAATATATTGAATATATTAATTTACCGATTAATTCCAAATTAATCGTTATCTCTCTTTAATTGATATTTTATCCCAGATAAAATATATCAGTAATTAATCCCAGATAATTTTCTCTCTCTTCTAATTAATCCCATATTAATTTAGAGTGCGAGTCATACGTCATCGGTGAATCTTTGGGAAGTAACCCATGAGATCCCTGGATATGTTGGCAGTAAATTCGGTCGTCGGACTATCCGAACACGTAAGTACCTCGTACTACATTTATACCGATTTACAAGACAAGGTTGGCCTCTAGCAAAGCGCCATGCCTACCCAATTCTCCGAAAAGATCTATATCAGGCGTAATATACGTAGTATTGCGTATTTCTGTCCAGTATCGGATGATCACGTGCTAGGCCTGGGGCTGGAATTGTGTCTGCCCCGTACGAAGCACATGTCGGATGTCTGGTAACCAGTCTCTATAATCGGATAAACCTGACCTTGCCATTTTATCCCGATGACTGCAGTACTTACGAGTACAAGTACCGTATCCTACGTGACCATCATCTCCATATGACTGTAGTGATACTTCTGTCATGACATCACACCCAACACATTACGATTCTCAATATACCCAGTATTGGCGTAAACAGAACCTGTTAAAGCCCTGGACGACCATAACCAAAGTATATTGATTGTCGCAAGTATTAGCTGTGCAAGTCTCAGATTAAGACCAAATACACCTACCATAATTTCGGACTTCCATAGACACATAGTCATAATACCAATGGAATTCCGAGGGGGTCTTTCCAGAGCGAAGCTGTTTCCCGTACCATCGGTAAAACACAACCTCCTATTAGACTTGCATGGGTATCCTATACCCAAATATATGAGAACTATGTCGTTGTGCCCTCACAACGCGCACAAGTGTAATACTAGTCTTTTACGTATTTATCTATGTCCAATCTCGATAATACTCTGACTAGGGATATTTAATGATTTATCCTTCGTGGACTGATATTATCTCATATCATTCTCTGTCCAGGAACAAATCATAGGGACCTCTCATCATTTATTCATCTTGGTGATCTAATCACAAATGATAAGAGTGCAATCTCATTTGTCACATAGTTAATTTGTACAACAACACCATGATCTGTACAAATAGTGACACTATGGGTCATAATTGTCCAACAATCTCCCACTTGGCCTATAGCTAGTCACTCGAGTGCTTGACACCCGAACTATATACGGTTGGATCATATTACTGAGAAAAGCTTTCATCAGCGAATTTGCATGATTATCATCTGATGCGATTTATTCGATCATCATATCGCCACGATGTATGATCCGAATGAATCAGATGAATATCGAAGTATATATCTGGATCGTTGATGAGAACATTAATTCTTTAGCCTGTGCTGACGCCTAGCTCAGCTCCTAACATAATTATATCTAATCTAATTAGATTTGTTATCGACCCAAATGGCTTTTTTTGCCGCCTCAGTTGTAGCAATAACACACATTTGCTGTTTATTCGGTAACAGTATCTTGCTTGGAAGATTTCTAGCTCATTGTTCCGTTATTCAAACTGTATAGTACTGTTTGCGACTTTAGTCGTCTTTATCGGTTTAGGAAACTTGCAGCAGTGATCTCAGTCACTTCAAGTTCTCATTCTCCATAGACTAAGACAGCATCATTAGTTCTCTAAGATACTAACGGATGTTCTTAACATCAATCCAGTGACTATCACTTGGATTGGCCTGTTTGTGAATCCATATGCTCAAAGCGTATGAGACACCAGGTCGCGTACATTTTTCAATGTATGGTTATGGGAGAGTATTTCGAAAGCCAAGCTTTCGCCGATATTTATTTTATGGGAATATCATTTCCAAGAAATGACGTATTATCATTATTTTATAGGACAGCCACTGTCAGTGCGCTCCCACTAACCTTCTTATATATACACTAGAATTATTTTCGTTTTGAATTAAATCATACATCATTATGATTATATCGAAACGATAAGTCCAAGAACCTAATGCTTGCTTCAATCCAATCATGGATCGAATAACAAGCATTATCCAAATGGATTTACCGTGGCAACAGGTAAAAGGTTGAATCGTAATCAACACAATGTTGATAACGATACCTTTCCGTTAAAGCCTTGCTTTATACATTGGTATGTTGCCATCCATGTATGTCTTCCTAGAAGACATTTAAGTACCATTAGGCACAATGCCTTGTGGTACATCAACTAGTATCCAAACTGGTTGATATACATGGAATCCATTTCGGATTATATGACACTTTGCCATAATTGGGGAGTTGATATCTTGTATCACTTCCTCATACGTAGTCAGTTGGTATTCCTCAATAAGATTCACATCTTTATAAGGTTAGATCAGAAACTTATACCCCAGGTTGTTTTCCGACTCTGGCCGACTTACGCGGTTCTTGTGTATTCGAAGATTAATGGTAATAGTCTCATCCTTGATGAACTATTTGTGTTCCATTAAGATTCGGTGCCTTGAACAGTATTACTCCGATTTCAATCGAGTTATACTATCCTCCCACTTACCACTGCATATCGGTATTCCTATCAGGAAAAACGTATGGTGAGCAACAATCTAATTGTTCTCTTGTGAGGTGTATAAGTACAATACTTATGGTATCCCTAGGATGACCTACATTTGGCACTTATCCTATTTGGGTTTTAGTTTGGTATCATCCAAACATATGCCTAGCATACCCAAATTATCAGGAATGAGAAACCCGGTTTCTTTCCCGTTTCATATAATATGTAATCTGTCAAACAGATTTTATGGAACCTTATTCAAAATAAGTTCTTGCAATGTTTAGCATATCCGTCGAAGGAAATGGTAGCTCAGAGCGACTCGTGATTAACCTTATCATGTCTAACAAAATTCGGTTAATCTGTTCGGACACACCATAAAACTGACGTGTTCCGGGAGGAGTCCTTATTTGAAAGAATATTATACTCTTTCAAATATACTAGAAACTTATTGTTTAAGTATTATTCATTACGGTCTTACCGTGGCGGTTTAATACTTTAGCCGATCTATTTGTCTATTTCGTGTCGAAACTCTAAAAGTTTCCGATTTGTGTTTCAAAAGAAACACATAACCATACGCGATGCCACATCCGTACAGGTCACGAAATATTCATATCCATATCTAGCCTAGCTAGACTTGGGCCCACTTGCTTCACTATGAAGTAGGGCTAACAGATCGGTGGCATTTACACTTTTACCAAGTAAATAGTGTTTTAGGCACTTTGCCCTAAAACTAGATTTGTAGACTTTATTTGAATGGAATCAAATCAGTCCGGGTATCCGCTCTTCAAGAGTGTGGATATACGATTCTTGTTTATCAGTGTCCCTGACAAATATGCCACAATTAAGTTTCTTAACTGATCAAATCAATTTCAGCTATTTATTGTCATGTTATATATTTGAGATATTATTTATATTCAAAATATAAATCCTGTTATTCACATCTAATTTGTTTATCTCAATATCATCTTTATATAATGAAACACTTTAGTGTTCTAGAATATAACGGTACACCCGCAGCGGGTTATACGCGATATAGAGATAATGTTTCTAGTCAAACTAGCTACATTATAACAGTTTCTAAATTTAAGTACTAACCCGAAGGTAGTTCCTAAATTCAGATATCTACGGTTAAAACAGCGACTTTCGTCCCGTTTTCAATTCGCAGATAAATCTCAATTGAAGTCAGTATCCTGTTCAAAATAGATTCTGAACATCAATATATATATTTTATGTACCACACTAAGTATCTAAAATCCAATTTTAATACTAGCTGTGAACATAATTATGACAAACATAATGGATTAAGCACTTAAGTTATCATTACATGATCTTCCAAAGATTATGCTCTACTATTTGCTTAACCCTGGGCTTAGGCATAATACGTTATTTTATCAAATAAAATAACTTATTATTTTTCCAGGACCATCCTGAAATTTATTCCCAATTTGAAAATTAAAGTCGTTTAAATACATTTTCACCCAGGATTATGTCTTAAACACTAATCTTTCATTTTTATATCTTGATTCTAATAGTCCAACTATTTAATCAACGATTTGTGGTACTATTTACTATAATGATTATAATAGTCCAACTATATAATCAAATATAATCTAAATTAATTAACCTCAATTACATTGATTACTATAGTCCAACTATAAAATCAACTGTAAACTGAAATTAATTAATTCAAATATATTGATTAATATAATCCAATTATATATAATCAAATATAATAGAGTCCAACTGTTTATAAAAACAACAATTTAAATATTAGTCCAACTAACATTTAATCTAACACGACGAAATAATTTGAATGAGCGCGTATGGCGAGTAATTGAACGAGTATTGCAAATTCAATTCTTGCCTCCCACTATTTTTCGGCGAGCCTCTAACCCTCTGTCGAGTACTCGGGAAACCGTGTTTCCTAGTGGGCTAGGATCCCGTTAAATATCACACACATCTTGACTTTGGCCAACAAATTGTATGATAATTAACTAGGTAGATCTCGAAGATCAATTGGATCTCATCCAATTCCTAGATCCAGTAGGCGGATATCCAAATCCTAAACATATATCTTATATATGCCAATACATCCAATGTATTACCTAACCTTTTTCCACTGAATCAACTAAGCCTTGGCTTTGGCACAACAAACCTAGTGATCCCAGTCAAGCGCGACCCATTGACCATGGAAAGCTTCGTAATCAATGTCGATGGACAAGAAGTGGTCTTGACTTTGGCCAACAAACCACAACTTGGACAAGACACTGATATGGAACAAAGCCTTCGTGATTCAAACACATCTTCGACGGACAAGGGCTTGTCTTTGGCCAACAACCCATGCCAATCTCGGATCTTGAGTAAGAATCACTCAATGGAAGGAAAAACGCATGATATTTGATGAGGGTTTTTCGCGTGCAAATTGGCTACCAATTTATTATCTTTGTTAAGGTCTCATCTTCATACACCCTTAAACATGCATTCTAAACACATAATAAAGCGCATATGAAATAAAATAATAATGATATGCGGATGGATACTTTACATTCATCCTAGATCAAATCTCTCATTTTCTCTCTCCAAAGCTAGCACATGTATTTACTTCTACCCGTTACACTACACTTCTAAAGAAACCTCATTTACATTGAGGGGAATAGGTGAGAAG